>JANAVB010040818.1:39531723-39704736 GCA_029216955.1 Iris pallida
ACTCTGGCAAAGTCATATTTCAAGAAGGTGAAGGCCAAAGAGATCTGGGATTCTTTGGGTAAGCTATATGAAGATGATGAGAATATGTCCAAAATCTTCATCGTCGAGAAGTACCACAAGTGGCTCTTCGAAGACGATATGGCGATGCTACCTCAAGTAAAGGAATTCCTGAAGTTGCGCCAGAAGTTAGATGACGAGAAGATGCCCCTCGTCGACAAGTTTATCGTTGGAGGGATAGTCTCGAAACTTTCTGCTGGTTGGAGCAACTTCTATGCTAGAATACATCGGAAGAAGCTGGACATTAGCTTGGAAGATCTTCTACAAGAGATCCACGTTAAGGACGAAATACGATCTCAACAGAAGATGGACTCTCTGTCCAAACAACTGGCTAAGGCCAACTTGGTGCAGACAAGAGAGTTCAAAGGGAAGCAGGTGGCTTCTCATCACAAGAAGAATGACTCCACTAATCTGAAAGTGAAGGGTCCTTCGTTCAAGCAACAAAAGTCCAAGTCCCACGTGACTTGCTTCAACTGTGGCAAGAAGGGCCACTATAAGAGTGAATACAAATCCAAGCCCAAACAAGCTGAACAAGGTGAGCCTAGCAAGGTTTTTATGGTTTCTAACATTGTTGCTATGATTGCTCATGTCACAATTGTGGGGGCTGACTCTGACTGGTGGATAGACACTGGTGCGACCTGCCATATATGCTCTGGCAAGGAATGGTTCATCACATACCAGCCAACTTCTGAAAAAAGTTATCATGGCGAACCAAGCCCAAGGTGAAGTTCTGGGGATCAAAACTGTGGAGCTGAAACTCACATCCGGGAACACTCTGACGCTGCAAGGTATGAAGCACGTTCCGGTGATTACAAAGAACCTGATCTCTGGAAGCCTGCTTAGCAATGCAGGCTTGAGGATGGACATCAATGCTGGCCAGATGGTGATGTCCAAGAAGGGAACATACTTCGAAAAAGCTTTTCAAACTGAATGGATGTTCAGAATTCAGCTTGTAAACCAGTCAAATATAATCAATGCAATCGTTCAATCTGATTATTCTCTTGAGTTATGGCATAATAGGCTAGGATATGTTCACTGTAAAAGAATTTATAAAATGTCCAGTCTAGGACTTATCTCCAAATGTGGGGGCAAGGTAGAGAAGTGTGAATTATGTGCTCAGACAAAGATCACAAGAAAACCCTTTCATCGGGTCAATCGAAGCACAGATCTTCTGGAGTTGGTGCACTCTGATATCTGTGACTTCAAGCAATTCTCTACAAAAGCTGGGATGAAGTATTTCATAACCTTCATCAATGACTTCTCAAAGTACGCGATCGTCTACTTGCTCAAGTCTAAAGACGAAGCGTTCGAGAAGTTCAAGGAGTTCAGGGCCGAGGCTGAACGGCAAATTGGACAACAACTCAAGAGGCTAAGAAGTTATCGAGGCGGAGAGTATCGGTCTCATGAATTCACATTGTTCTCTAAAGAACATGGAACCATAAACGAGACTACTGCTCCGTATTCTCCTCAATCTAACGGAGTAGCGGAGAGAAAGAACAGAACATTGACAGAAATGATGAATTCAATGCTGCTAACTGCGGGTCTTCCTAAATGTTACTGGGGAGAAGCTGTATTGACGGCCACTTTTACTCTAAATAGAGTACCGTATGCAACTTCGGACGTAACTCCTCATGAACTCTGGTTCAAAGTCAGACCTAACTTGAATGTCATTCGAGTGTGGGGTATCTGGCTTATGTGAAGCTCCCAGATCTGAATATTCAGAAGCTGGGGACAAGGACTACGAAGACGATCTTCTTGGGGTATGCCGAGAAGAGTGATGCTCGAAGATTTCTTGATATTGAGTCAAATCATATCATCGAATCTCGCGATGCTGAATATTTTGAAGACAAGTTTGTAGGAACGAAATCGTAAAGCACAATACTCTAGAGGGGGGTGAATAGAGTTGACAGCGGAATAATGCTAAATTAAAAATGTTAGCAGCAAGATCACAGAATAATAATCACAACTAAGTAATGTAAAGGCAGAGATAAGAAAGCAAACGCAAAGACAGCGATGTATACTGGTTTCTCTCTGTTGAGGACTAATCCAGTCGGTAGAACTCTTGCTACCAGTTGAATCCACTATTGGCAAAACCGTAAGTTTTCTTACGAAGTCCTTGCAACTTCTACAACGCGAGCTTTGATACGAAGAACTCGTCCAACTTCAATTGTGAAGAGGTATTCTTCAATCAAGCCTTCTGATTACAATCTCTCAGAAACTTTTAGACCGCACCGCACTGGCAAATCGACTAGAGGATTGTAATTGGCTTGGAATCTGAAAATTTAAAGCTCAAGAAAACTCTTTGGAAGACTGAAAGCTTTAGATAGAGAGAAGATTGAAAGTGAATGAGTGAGTTGAAATGATCGAAATCCTTCTCTATTTATAGTTTTTCCAAAGGCAGAATTCTGGCAGAATTCGGGCAGAACTCGATGAGGAAATCTTGGTCAAATCCGCAACTGCAGGAGGACCAAGTTTCAGAGAATTCAAAAATCAAAATGGCTACTAACCGAACTCTGGTCGAACTCTGGCCGAACTCTGGCCGAGTTCTGTCAGGGTTAGGTTAGGTATTTAAAAATAGATTTTGGGGATTTTTGAAAACCTTTTTGAAGACCTTTTTGAAGCTTTTGTTAATAAGAATATTTTTCAAAACTAAGGACATTTTAAAAGACATTTTGAAAATATTTTGAAATAGCCTATTTGCCAGTACGACTCGGTGTACAACGTATTCCTAGACTCAATAAAATGAAAAAATACATTGCTCAAAGAAATACAGACTCGAATAGGCAAACATTGCTTCGGTCTTGAACTGTGTAGATAGTTGTTCTTGATCATGTCCAAGAGTCGGATACATCCTGACTAGCTTTATATATCCAGACAGAGTTTGATCAATTATTAAAATCAGTTTGACCATATGACCAATGGGCCAACAATCTCTCCCATTTTGATAATTGACAAACTATGAATGATATAACATTTAAGCTTGAAATAAAATCAAAAAATTGTTCATGTCCTGCATTTTCTCAAAAGAATGTTAGATCTTTATTTTTCTCCCCCGCTGTCATTTAGCAAAATAATTGCAAAAGAGAAAAACTCCCCCGCAATCAATGCATAAATAACAAACAGTGAAGAAACACAAGAAAATAAACATGATAAATGGTAGTAATATATAAAAAAATGACAATGACATCACAGGCATGTATTTATACTCAGGCAGTTTATAATAAAAAATTATTTCACAGGCAGTTATAATAAAGAAGTAGATAAAGATGCTAAGTAAATAAGTAAACTGTTGTGAAAGATAAACTATGAAATCCATAAAGATGAAATGATGTCCAAAAGACATAAAAATATCCAGTACAAGTCCTCAAAAGAAATATTGATAATAAAGTCTAAAAAGATAGAAAAACTTGGAATGTCGGAGCATTTTCAAGTATACAGTAGATAATATCTAAGTCTCAAACGTCAGATAACATATCACATATCCTCATCATCATCATTATCATCATCATCATCAGCATGACCGGCATGTCCAGAAGGACCAGCTGCAGAGGTGCCCGCGCCAGAAGGGTGAGGAGGAGCGCCAGTGTAAAACTCACCAACATAATCTCGAGGAGCACGGTCAGAACGGTACCAATCATATGCGTTACCGGGCTGAAAGTAGGCATGAACAGTCTCATCCTCACAGCAGTAACCAGAGAAAGCTGGATCTCTAGGAATGGAACCGGCAGAATGTCCAGTCTGGGCGAACTGAAGATCAGCTAAAGAATTTGCAATCGCCTGACAACGGGTGACGTCGTGAAACTTACGCTCGCGAGCCATGTCCATCATCGAGACGTGCAAATCTGAAAGGTGCTGGTGTATGCCCTCAAATGTTATATCATACTGCTGAGGAGGTGGAGCAGTAGCAGGGGCAGTAGGAGGAGCAGCAGCAGTCATACTGGGACGAGATAACTTGAGAAACTTGGACTCAGGGTCTTGAGTACAAGTAGATAAATCAATATCGAAACGCTGGAAGATGCGTGGAAGAATCATCGCATAAGAGAGATTTCTATCTCTTGCACGACAACGTCCCATCATCTGAATAATGGTCTTAGGGACAGAAAATAGAATCCCCTTAAGAATGTGATACATAGCAGATAATTCAAGAGACGTGACATCATCCTTCGAAGTAGATTTCGGAAGGAGAGTGGAGTAAATGATACGATGCAATTCATAATTAAACAAGTTCAAGTTGTTTTCCTTGAACTTTCCAGAGCGAACTCGATCAGGTGCACAGAGTTCCGCTTTAAAACTAGTAAGTGTCGTGCCGTCGGGGAAATCAAATTCAGTGATATCAACAAGCGGTTCACCTTTGTTGGAAATACCAAGGATTTCTGCTAAGATAACATCATTAAAATTGATATCTAATCCTCCAACACGAGTGCTTACATCAAACGTGTTTAATATGATATTACAGTAGAACAGTCTAATGGCATTAGTTGCTACTGGAAAACAAAGTTTAACAAAATATTGTAACCCTAATGCCTCAAAAAAGGTCGGTGTTCTGGAAATACAGTCCACTTGATGGGAGCGCCTGTGCATATGGATCTCATGGAAAAATCTCTATACCACAGTAGGACTTGATCTAGGGTTTGAAAGTAAAACCCGTCGAACGCGCCATCGCTAGATTGGACTGGCGAAAAGAGGGAATCCGTAGGTGGATTCGAAGATGAACCTTCCTCACTTGGGTTGGTTGTCTTCTTCCTCTTGAAGGGGTTAAATCCCTTAGGTGTCATTTGTGCAAAATAAGTAAATAGCACAAAATTAAACGGAGGGGAAATAAGGATTTATACCTTCCGAGATTTGAGTATATTGTAGAGAACGACGAACTCCGCACGAATCCAAAGTTTGGATTGATTTCACCACTTGGATTGGAAGGGAAGGGGTGGTGAAGAACTAGGGTTAGGGGGTTCTCTCGTGCGGCTGTTGTTGCTGTTTGATGAAGTTTAGAAGCAATGAAGAAGAAAGGCTCTCGAGTTCTGGTTATATAACCTGATACCTTCAACCGAACTCGGGCCGAATTCGGTCCGAAGTCTGGCCGAATTCGCCTGGGGTTGGTTTGAAATACTTTCTTTTTTATTGGCTCATTTCAAATATTTAATTCAAAGATTAGTAATTTTGACATTAAAATAATATAATTAATGTTATTTTATAAATTAAATTTCTTTACACAGCGACTGTTTCAGATTAGCTGTAGGAGTACTGTCCCAGCTGGCGAAGGTTCACCGGGGAACTCTTAAGTACCGCTTCGCTTCAACCGTAGTTGTGGTGACAAACAGACTCTTTATTGGCTTGTCTCTAACATAGTTTTTGCATATTAAAATAAAATCATAAAATAAAATCAATTAACATTATTGACGTCCAAAATTCCTAATTCTCGACGTAAATAATTGAAACGATCTTCTGCTAGAGGTTTTGTGAAAATGTCAGCTAATTGATTCTCAGTATCTATGTATACAAGGTCAATATCTCCATTTTGATGATGATCTCTAAGAAAATAATGTCGAATCTCGATATGTTTTGTACGAGAATGACATACAGGATTCTTAGTCAAATTAATAGTGCTCGTGTTATCACAGAAAATGGGAATATGTGTATAAAATAAATCATAATCTTCTAAGGTTTGTTTCATCCACAAAATCTGAGCACAACAACGTCCTGCGACGATATACTCAGCCTCTGTTGTTAATAGGGCTACAGGATTTTGCTTTTTACTAAACCATGAGACTAAAGCCTTACCTAAGAAATGACATGTGCCACTGGTACTTTTTCTATCAACTTTGCATCCAGCAAAATCTGCATCCGAATAACCAATAAGGTCAAAGGACTTAGTTTTGGGATACCATAAGCCAACAGAAGAAGTGCCCTTAAGGTATCGAAAGATACGCTTAACTGCGCACAGATGTGATTCCTTTGGGTTAGCTTGAAAACGTGCAGACAGGTAAACACTAAACATAATACCTAGACGACTAGCAGTTAAATAAAGTAAACTACCGATCATACCTCGATACTTACGTGTGTTGAACGGCTTGCCTTGTTCATCAATATCAAGCTTTGTTGAAGTTGCCATCGGAGTACCAATAGGTTTGACATTGTCCAGATCAAACTTCTTTAGCAAATCTTTTGTATACTTGGCTTGATTTATGAATGTCCCATTGTCAGTTTGTTTGATTTACAGTCCGAGAAAGAATTTCAGCTCTCCCATCATGCTCATCTCAAACTCATTCTGCATACACTTAGAAAATTCTTGACACAGAGATTCATCAGTAGATCCAAATATGATATCATCAACATAGACTTGTATTAAAAGAAGCTTACCATTAAAGGACTTAATAAAAAGTGTAGTGTCAACCTTGCCTTTTGAAAAACCGTTGTCAAGTAGAAAAGAGCTTAGACGATTATACCAAGCACGAGGGGCTTGTTTCAAACCGTATAAAGCTTTCTTCAACTTAAAAACATGATCAGGGTTTTTAAAATATGTGAAACCTGGAGGTTGTGCTACAAAAACTTCTTCTTTTATAAAACTATTTAAAAATGCACTCTTGACATCTATTTGAAATAATTTAAAATTATGAAAACATGCAAATGCACATAACATGCGAATGGATTCTAATCTCGCAACTGGGGCATAAGTCTCATCGTAGTCGATACCTTCTTCCTGATTGTATCCTTGAGCTACAAGTCGAGCCTTATTACGAGTCACTAAACCATTCTCATTCAGTTTATTTCGAAATACCCAACGGGTGCCAATGACCGGATGCTCAATATGCTTGGGAACAAGTTTCCAAACTTGATTCCGTTTAAATTGGTTTAATTCCTCTTGCATAGCATCTATCCAAAAACTATCACTACATGCTTCATCAATAGTTTTGGGTTCTAGCTGTGAAATGAATGCAACACTAGAAACAATATCTCTACTGGATGTACGAGTACTTACACCTTTGGTAATATCACCAATTACCAAATCCTTTGGATGATCAGCCGTAAATTTTAATTGTTTCGGCAGACTATGAAGGTAGCTGGTTCCTGGATCTTCTCTAGGAGGATCATCTAGTGCCGAGCTTGGTTGAGAATCAGCTGTTGTTGAGCTTGGTACAGTTGGATCTTCGTCATTATCATTGATAGTCTTTTGATTCAGTTCATCAAAAGTGACGTTGATTGACTCTTCGATGATCATGGTTAGTTCGTTGAAGACTCTGTATCCTTTGTTCTTGGCCGCATAACCTAAAAATATACCTTCATCGGCCTTTTCGTTAAACTTTTCCAAATTGTCTTTTGTATTAAGAATAAAGCATTTACAACCAAATATTCTAAGATATGAAACTGATGGAATTCCATCAAACCATAACTCAAATGGAGTCTTCTTCGATTTGGGTCGAATTAGAACTCTATTGAGAACAAAACAAGCTGTATTGACAGCTTCAGTCCAGAAATATTTGGGTAGACTAAACTGGTTTAACATTACTCTGGCCATTTCGGAAAGAGTTCTGTTCTTACGTTCCACAACTCCATTTTGTTGTGGAGTCCTAGGGCAGGAGAACTCGTGTACAAAACCGTGTGTGTCACAAAATTGCTCAAACTCTGCATTCTCGAATTCGCCACCATGATCGCTTCTAATACGAGTGATCATGTAACCTTTTTCATTCTGTACTTTCTTGTAAAAGGCGATAAATTCGGATAATGCATCATTCTTGCGTGTTAAGAAGTATACCCACGTGTATCTAGAGTAATCATCTACAATTACAAAAGCATAAAGCTTACCTCTGAGGCTAGCAACTCTGCTAGGACCAAATAAGTCCATATGTAGCAATTGTAGAGGTCTAGTAGTACATACTGCATTTACTGACTTGAATGTGGATCTGGTAGCTTTGTTCTTTTCACATTGACTGCATACTGAATCCTTCTTGAATGTAATGTCCGGTAAACCGTGTACTAGCTTCTTTGTGAATAATCTTAAGATTGTGTCCATATTTGCGTGACCGAGTCTCATGTGCCACAGATGACTCTCATCACTTTTAGCCATTAAGCATCTACCTGAAATATTAGTTTCTTCCAACAAAAAGAAAATATATATGTTGTCTTCCCTGATACCTTCAAAGATAGTACTACCAGTTGAGCTATCAACTATAATACATTTGTCTTTGCCAAAGTTGATGCCATAACCATGATCAGCTAGATGACTTATGCTTAGTAGATTATGTTTCAACTCGGTAACCAGACAGACATCCTTAATCATAGGATAGGGAGACTTACCAACATCACCGATACCAATAATATACCATTTCAAGTTATTACCGAAGGAGATATAGCCTTCCTTCTTTTTCTTCGACAGTGTTGCAAATAGTGTAGCGTCACCGGTCATTTGCCATGAACAACCGATGTCGAAGATCCATTTGCTTCTAGCATGTGAAAGGTGTTCCACCTGCAAAATAATTTGCAGATGAAACTTTTGGTACCCATTTCTTGTAGGGTCCTAAAATGTTAGCCTTTGGTATCAAAGCATAAATATTTAAATCAACAAGCTTTCTGATTTTACATGCAGATGAAATATGACTAATGAGGCCACAATAATGACATTGTGCATGTCGAGTGTTGAAAGCTGAGTGGTGTGCATGGTTGGTCGGTTTAGGTTTTCTAGTATAGAAGAAAGCATACCTATAATCCTGTTTGGGCTTAACCTTTTGTGGTAAAGGTTTGATATGGTTAGGTCTGACAGTGTTTGGTTTGGGAATGTTTCGATTTTTCGGTAAGTGACACGTGTTAGGGAAGGAAGCAGCAGTCTCAGGCTGTTTTCTTAACCTAATTTCTAATCTTTTGGAAGTGTCATACAACTTAGTATGATCAGAAGTGAGTGTTTCCATTCTGATTTGTGCACTTTGAAGACTTTTCTTCTCTTTAGAAAGTTCTTCTTTCAGTTGGTCAATAACCTTGTCTTTCTCTTCAGATGACTTGGTAGTCTCGTGTAATAAGAGCTTAATAGAGGAAAGCTCACCAGACTCACTAACATTATTTCTAACCTCAGCTAGTAGGTCGGTAAGTCTTCCTATTTCTCCTTTGTACTCTTTGAGTACCTTCTTAGAGGTCTGATATTTGCTACGCAGTTTCCTGTAATCACTTATCAGTTCATTGAAGGCATCTCCTAATTGCTCAAAGGTGAAGTCATCATATGTATCAACTACAAGTTCAGTAGGTACCTGATCGGATGCCATAAAGCATACGTTTGCAGCGCCTTCTGATTGTTCATCTTCTGAGTCGCTGGCTTCACTTTCATGCCATATGCTGTTGTTGGCATATCTCCGAGATGTTGATCTCTTCAGGTTCCCTTTTTCATACCTGTTGCTCTTCTTGCTTGATGATGAGTTTGTAGGACAATCCTTCTTCATGTGTCCCTTCTTCTTGCAGCCATAGCAGACAGCATCATCTTCATACCAGTTGTTACTGCTGTTGTTTTCTTTGGTTCTTTTCTCATATCTCATGAATCTTTTGAATTTTCTTGCTAGGAGTGCTTGATCTTCAGCATCAGATTCACTGCTGTCTGAATCACCTTCAGCAGCTTTTCTATGCTGAGCCTTGAATGCGATCGTCTTCTTCTTTGGTGCAGGCTCTTCAAAATCTTGTAGTTCCAGTTCATGAGTGAGTAGCTTACCCATGAGTACTTCGAGGGACATAGTTGTGAGGTCGTTCCCTTCAATGATTGCAGTAGCCTTTGGAATCCAGTTCTTGGTAAGTGCTCGCAGGAGTTTGCGAATCTTTTCATGGTTACTGTACTCTTTGCCTAGGGAAGATAAAGGATTTACAATATCCAAGAATCTTTCGAACATCTGAGTAACTGTTTCGTTGGGATTCATCTTGAACACCTTATACTCTTGAGTAAGTCTGCTGACCTTTGATTCTTTGACTTGAGTCGTGACTTCATGTGTGACTTCAAGTAGCTTCCACACTTCATTAGCCGTTGTGCAGATAGACACCCTGTTAAATTCAGTTCTGTCTAAAGCACAAAATAGAGCGTTAATAGCACGTACGTCAAGACTGGCCTTTTTCTTTTCCTCCTCTGTATATCTGTTATGGGGTTTTTCAACTAGAACTCCATCAACATTTATACGAGGTGGTTTTTGATAGCCATCAATAACAATAGACCATAAATCAAACTCAAGAGATTTCAAGAAGAAACTCATCCGTGTTTTCCAATAGGTATAGTTCGTACCATCAAACAGTGGAGGTCTGTTTATGGCCTGGCCTTCACTTGTGAATTTCACAGTTGCCATGTGTTGTACTGTGATCTATATAACAATTAATTAAATGAATAAATAATTACAATGTTACCTTGCTTTACCTGTAACACCCGTTCTGATACCAATTGTAGAAACGAAATCGTAAAGTATAATACTCTAGAGGGGGTGAATAGAGTTGACAGTAGAATAATGCTAAATTAAAAATGTTAGCAGCAAGATCACAGAATAATAATCACAACTAAGTAATGTAAAGGCAGAGATAAGAAAGCAAACGCAAAGACAGCGATGTATACTAGTTTCCCTCTGTTGAGGACTAATCCAGTCGGTAGAACTCTTGCTACCAGTTGAATCCACTATTGGCAAAACCGCAAGTTTTCTTACGAAGTCCTTGCAACTTCTACAACGCGAGCTTTGATACGAAGAACTTGTCCAACTTCAATTGTGAAGAGGTATTCTTCAATCAAGCCTTCTGATTACAATCTTTCAGAAACTTCTAGACCGTACCGCACTGGCAAATCGACTAGAGGATTGTAATTGGCTTGGGATCTGAAAATTTAAAGCTCAAGAAAACTCTTTGGAAGACTGAAAGCTTTAGATAGAGAGAAGATTGAAAGTGAATGAGTGAGTTGAAATGATCAAAATTTTTCTCTATTTATAGTTTTTCCAAAGGCAGAATTCTGGCAGAATTCGGGCAGAATTCGGGCAGAACTCGATGAGGAAATCTCGGTCAAATCCGCAACTGCAGGAGGACCAAGTTCCAGAGAATTCAAAAATTAAAACGGCTACTAACCGAACTCTGGCCGAGTTCTGTCAGGGTTAGGTTAGGTATTTAAAAATAGATTTTGGGGATTTTTGAAAACCTTTTTGAAAACCTTTTTGAAGCTTTTGTTAATAAGAATGTTTTTCAAAACTAAGGATATTTTAAAAGACATTTTGAAAAGATTTTGGAATAGCCTATTTGCCAGTACGACTCGGTGTATAACATATTCCTAGGCTCAATAAAATAAAAAAATACATTGCTCAAAGAAATACAGACTCGAACAGGCAAATATTGCTTCGATCTTGAACTGTGTAGATAGCTGTTCTTGATCATGTCCAAGAGTCCGATACATCCTGACTAGTTTTATATATCCAGACAGAGTTTGATCAATTATTAAAATCAGTTTGACCATATGACCAATGGGCCAACAAATTTTGTAAGGCACAAGAACATTGTTCTAACGGACATTCCGGAGAATGACGAAGGTGCAAAGGTGACTGAGATCTTCAATGAGCCAGTTGTCCAAGATGAAGTTGTTACTAAGGAGACAACAATTGAACCAGAACTCGATGAGTCGTCGTTGAAGAGAGCGAGGAGACCGAAGAACTTCGGAGATAACTTCATCACCTATCATGTGGAAGCAGATCTGCTTACCTATGATGAGGCGATGAAGACCAGAGATGCTATTTTTTGGAAGGAGGCGATAGACAATAAAATTGAATCAATCACCTCCAATAACACTTGGGTGTTGGTTGATCTACCTTAAGGAGCAAAACCTATCGGATGCAAGTGGATCTTCAAGAAGAAGATGAAAGCTGATGGAACCATTAACGAGTTCAAGGCCAGGCTAGTGGCAAAGGGGTTTTCTCAGAAGCAGGGGATCGACTACTTTGACACGTATGCTCCAGTAGCCCAGATGACCACCATCAGAATGTTGATTGCTCTCGTAGTGATACATACGATGGTGATACATCAGATGGATGTGAAAACGGCATTCCTGAATTACGAGCTGACCGAAAAGATCTACATGCAACAGCCAGAAGGGTTTGTCATCAAAGGTCTTGAAGACAAAGTCTGCAAGTTGGTGAAATCTCTGTACGGTTTAAAGCAAGCTTCCAAAATATGGCATAAGAAGTTTGACAGTCATAAGGTCAAATGGCTACAGGGTCTGTGAAACAGACAAGTGTGTCTATACGAAGTTTGCTGATGGAAGAGGAGTCATCGTTTGTCTATATGTGGACGACATGCTAATCCTAGGTACGGATATAAGCTCTGTCACGGAGACAAAGAAGCTCCTTTCGACAAAGTTCAGTATGAAGGACTTGGGGGATGCTGATGTTATCTTGGGACTCAAGATCATCCGGACAGACACTGGACTAGCGCTGTCACAGTCTCATTATGTTGAGAAGATGATCACTCGTTACGAGTATTAAGATCTTCCAGGGATCGACACACCGTACAAGTGTGATCTGAAACTGAAGCCTAATTCAAGGAAAAGCGTCAGGCAGCTGGAGTATGCAAACGTAATCGGGAGTTTGGTGTATGCTACTACTGCCACAAGGTCTGACATAGCTTTCGCTGTGGGAATGCTGAGTCATTTCACGAGCAACCCAGGCATTGAGCACTGGAAAGCTGTGAAACGGGTTATGAGATATCTCAAGAAGACTCAGACATATGTACTGTACTACAGCGAAGATCCATCGGTAGTGGAAGGCTTCAGTGATACCAGTTGGTGCTCAGAAGTGGAGAGCGAGAGATCCACAGGTGAATACATTTTCACAATGGGTGGAGCTGCTATATCATAGAAATCGGAGAAGCAGACTATGCTCTCGCGGTCATCCATGAAATCTGAGTTCTTTGTACTTGATACCGCGGCGGAGGAAGCAGAATGGCTTCGGAAGCTCATGTATGATCTTCCAGTGGTTGGGGCACAAATACCGGGCATACCGATATACTGTAACAACCAGGCGACTGCGACGGTGGCCTCAAATGACCTCTTCAACGGGAAGAAGAGGACTGTGCGGTTGAAGCACAGTACAATACACGATCTCATCAATAGGGGTGTTATTGCAGTGATTGATGTTCGGAGTCAAGAGAACCTGGCGGATCCGTTCACCAAGGGCCTCAAGCGCCAGCTGGTCGATGACACAGCTTGTAAAATGGGCTTGAAGGCATTCTGATATTGTGTTATTACAATCCTACCATAAAGTTTTATGCTATTAGTTCAAAGAGAAATCTACTAGGCATCTAGCTTTTGGTTGAAGGGAGGACTATTAACCAGAAGAATATCAGGAACGGTGAGTACTTGTCCTCTGTGACATGGAGAGGTCACGGACCTACAACCACTATTGCCTACTGTTGTTTTCTGCGGAAAACGGATCATGTGGGAAGGTTGGCTTAAATGCCTTATTGAGTTCTCAGGCAGAGTGAATGCCTGGAGTGCTTTACAGGAAGCATGGTAGCGCAGCACTACAAGGAGTGTAACTCCATGCTATAGTGGGGTGACTCCACCATGAGGTTCCCAGGTAGGGATAATGCCTCGGCTTTGCAAGCCAAATCACAGCGGAGTAGTACCGCAAATACGCAAGTAGCCTAATGATGTATGATAATCGTAATAAAGAGAGGTAGATAGCACTACAAAGAGGACAATGTCCTCATGTTACAGTGGCATGACACCACGAAGAGGTACCAGGTAGGGTAAAGCCTCGGCTTCGCGAGCCATATCATAGCGGCGTAACACCGCACGGAAGCGCAAGGCTTCATGCTGGGTAGTTTGGCACTACGAAGAGGCTTGTGACCTCATGCTACAGTAGTATGACACTATGATGAGGTACCCAGGTGGGATAAAGCCTCGGCTTTAAGCCATGTCATAGAGGCGTAGCACCGCAAAGAAGCGCAATGCTTCATGCCATGACTCTTTATAAAGAACTCACATATAGTGTATGGACAGAGATATCAGGCCGTCTCTTGAGGGTAAACTTGTAGACGTCCAAAAATTATACACTGAAACCAGGCTGGCACAAGGCCTTTTGTGCAGCCAGAAGCACAGTTGATGTCATTATGTGAGTAGGAAGAATTGCAGTTATGGTACAGAATTCAAGGCTTAGTCCATTCTTGTATCATGCTGTTATTTAACCTATGCGGGAAGATTCAAGTCGTAGCGACATCTCTCCTAATGCATGATGGGCAGTCACTGTGGGGAACGCTCAACCCATATATTGAGATATGTGGGAGATTGTTGGTGTTTTTGCCTTTGGACTAGGAAAGATATTCCCACATCGGCTACACCAAATGGTGAGTATCTCAATATAATGCATCGCTTGTGTTGAGGTGTGCACATGAGGTGTAGTGGGGCACAAGTGTGTGCCATGTGGGAGTATTTTCCTAGAAGGAAAAAGGATTAATTCCAACAAGGATGCAAGTTGATTTTTGTTGTGCGGACTCGGACACGGACTCCAGGATGTCTCGTGCATGCACGAGAGTGTTCGGGGGGTAGGCGTGGACTGGCACACTTCTATGCTGATTGTGGGATGATCTAAAATATCAAACTCTATTTTTGAGTATTAGTATTTTAGTCTCACATCGGATAGGAGAAGAGGTGAAGTCTCACTCCACTCTATAAATAGAGCCCCTTGGCCTCCTTTGGAAGATGCACCAAGAAGAAAGTTAAAGGGAGTCTGTAAAGTCCAGGAAGCCCATTCAAGTCTCAAATATTGACTTACGAGCGTTCCAGAAGTTCTTCGTGAACTTGCTGATTCCTGGAAGCAGATCGTGGTAGGGCAAATCATGCTTTGAGCACCGGTGATCTTAATCACCCCAGCAAGAACCTTTACTCTTCTTCTTTCTTCTTTCTTCTTTCTTCTCCTTCATCTGAGTTGTAACTCAGTTCTGTCCGTCTGCAACTGCGATTGCAAGGAAGAACGTGAGATTTATTTTCTGAACTCAGTTCTGTCCGTCAACAACTGCGATTGCGAGGAAGAACGTGAGATTTATTTTTCTGATTATTGTTGCTTTTGTAATCAGATTCATATTATAGTGTTCCTCTTGGATCTCGAGAATTATCAAAAGGTGAACGTTTGTTGAACCTCTGATCTCGACATAGAGTCTACCATCTTTGGTCAAGTCCCGAGACTAACATTCACTTTCCGAAAAAATGTCCGAAGTGTCCGGAACTCCTCTTTGGATTCCGAAATAAATTGGAACCCCAAAACCTAAAGAAAATAAAATAATATCTGATAATAATAATAATAATAATAATAATAATAATAATAATAATAATAATAATAATAATAATAAAGGAACTACACAAATTTTTTAATCCATACAAAATAAAAATAAAAACAATATCACTTTTCAACTAACACTTCCAACAGTCATCCAAAACCAAGGAACTATACAAGGTTAACTTTTCAACCCACTTCCAACAACCATTCAAACGAAAGAACTCATAAAATATGTGTATGCATGACACACGCGTACACTAGACATACTCAAACACTACTTCCAAAAAATTTACTTCGTTCTACTTCTGCGAACCAAATAGCCGCTAGGTGAAGATAAAAATTGGAGGCGTATGAGAGCTCTACTGATGACTCTGCAACAGAGGATGGGATTGCTTCTGGCCAGGAGGTTGCAGAGGTGGAAGTAGCAATTCCTGGCAATGGCCCTCTCCTGACGAGGGAGAACGAGAGATGCATGGCTTCGCCCCGTTGAGGAGAAAGGCCAAGAAGGCCAGCCTTTGATGAGACAAAGAGCTGGGAAACGTAATTCGAGGTCCTAACAGTACTGTATTCGTGTCAGTGCTCGAGTATCCAAGGGAATTAAGGAGGAATTCTGGTAGTAGCGTCCTTGGTGTTCTAGTCCATAGTCAGGTTGTGTTTTGTGTTGTTGGGTGGCCATTGGAGTCCTGCCTCCTTTTGTACTTCTTTCATTACTTATAAACTTTAAAAAAAAAAAAAAAATATATATATATATATATATATAGGGAGCGGATCGGGAGCTCCGCCCGCGGAGCCCCGCCGAAGCCCCCGCGTTCTTTAGCCGTTGGATCGCGCTGGCGGGGGCGGGCCCCACGCGGGCCCCGCGCGATCCGATGGTGCAGGGGGGGCGGGACTTCGACGGGGCTCCGCGGGCGGGGCCTTTGATCCGCTTCCATATATATATATATATATATATATATATATATATATATATATATATATATATATATATATATGAAAAATTTATAAAATGTCCAAAAATCGTAAAACTTTTATGAAAAATTCATCGTAAAATAACATTTTATGCGTGCCTAGAATTAGCGAAAAATATATAAAAAGGGTTCGGAATGACCTTTTTGCCCTTCTAATTTATTGAAAATGTCCACGAAATCTACTCTTAAAAAAATAACGTTTCGATTCTTCCTCTTCTTCCATACGCTGCTCACTTTCGAATCTAGGTTTTCTCCTCCAAAATCTTCAAACCTTACTTCAAAAACTCGTCAGTGACTCGTCATTCACAATTTTCACACCATATCGTCATCATCAGTTCCCACTTCATCATCAGCAGCATCATCAACTGGCCATTTTTTGTGTTAAAATGCAGGAGAATAACCATTTTGCGACAAACCGGAGAATGGTCATTCTCCGTGTTAAAATGGAGGTCCAAACATCATTTTTTTTTTGCGATTCTAAAATTTTAAAAGCCCGTCAAACGATAAAATTGTTTATCTCAGGCTCCTCGAAAATACGCTCCTTTTGCGACAAACCGAAACTCGTTTCGACTTCCCAGTCAAAAGTTATGGCCCTCCAAAGTTTCAACTGGCCATTCTCCGTGTTAAAATGCAGGAGAATAATCATTCTTCGTGGTAAAGTGCAGGAAAATGACCATTCTTCGTGGTAATATCACGAAGAATGGCAATTCTCCGTGTTAATATCACGGAGAATGGCCATTCTCCTTATTAAATTGACGGAGAATTGTCATTCTGCGTGTTAAAATGCAGGAGAATGGACATTCTCCGTGTTAAAATCACGGAGAATGGTCTGAGAATGACCATTCTTCGCCGTTAAAATCACGAAGAATGACTATTCACCGTGTTAAAATCACGGAGAACGGTCATTCTCCGTGTTAAAATCATAGAGAATTGTCATTTTTCGTGTTAAAATGCAGGAGAATGACCATTCTCCATGGTAATATCACGGAGAATGGCCATTCTCCTTATTAAATTGACGGAGAATTACCATTCTCCGTGTTAAAATGCAGGAGAATGGTCATTCTCCATGTTAAAATCACAGAGAATGACCATTCTCCATTATTAAAATCACGGAGAATGACCATTTCCCGTGTTAAAATCACGGAGAACGGTCATTCTCTGCGTTAAAATCACAGAGAATTGCCATTTTTCGTGTTAAAATCACGAAAAATGGCCATTTTTAGTATTAAATTGACGAAGAATTGCCATTCTCCGTGTTAAAATTACGAAAAATGACCATTCTTCATTGTTAAAATCACGGAGAATGACCATTCCCCGTGTTAAAATGCAGGAGAACGGTCATTCTCCATGTTAAAGTCACGAGGAATTATCATTCTCCGTGTTAAATGACGGAGAACAGTTGACAGAAATCTAATTTTTATTTTTTATTTTTTATAGAAAAATTTTTTGTCATGAATAAAGATTTAAGAGTTTTTTGTTCTTCTTTCAAAACGATGCTCTCTCTTATGGAGAAGAAGAAGAAGATCTTCTCTCCACAATTGACCTAATCGCCGGAAAACTTTAAATCTCTCCACGAATATGATGATGATGAGAGATGATCGGAGTTTGACTGAAGAAAAGCACAGTGAACTATGAACGATCTTTGAAATCTCTGCTGAAGATAAGAGCAATGAAATTCAGATCTCTCGCGAAGAAGAAGAAGACGAAAATCGTAATCCAAATCTGAGTTTGTGAATTCAAATACATATATATGACCAAATTTGTGCGAAGGGATATTTATGGTATTATCAAAATTGCAATTTTGTAAATACAGAACATCTAAAGGAAATCTTGGAATATTAACGTGGAAATATATAATTTTGGGTATTTTATAAAACCCACCCTGCGGATGAATTTTTATAAACTTCTATCCCGAAATTGGATATTATATATATATATATATATATATATATATATATATATATATATATATATATATATATATATATATATAAAATAAATATATATATATATATATATATATATATATATATATATATAAGAAAAGATTATATTGCTAAAGAATTATAGAAATTGACCAAAGAAGAAGGAGTTTGCAAATATTGGAATCCATAAAATATTTTGTTAGTTGGACTGACGGAATATATGCATACACAAATTCAGAAAGACCATCTTGCGAAAAGTATGCATTCGCATAATTCAGACAAGTTCTAAAATTGAATGCATCAACGAGAAAAACATGTGCACGCTGTAAGTTCTTTAAAAGTTGCTTGAATTCCGCATGATTGGAGCTTGCAAATATTGAAACCCACCAAACATTCCTAAAGAACTGTCCTCCCTAAGTTTCCAAGCATTGTAGCGCTAGACTACTGAAACATGCGACCCATCCTTGTATCCTGTGTCGCACGGACACGAATACGCACAGGATACCATCATGACGATAAAGACACACACTACACCCGATGTGTCCTGAGTAACTTTACATGCATGCAAGTGAGCCTTGCCGGTTCAAACACGAGCATCAAAATCTTACTGCTTCCCCTTGTTTCCTACCACACTCGACGCCAAATCCCTTATAAACTTGACCGACTTCGTCACCGGAGAACTCGCCGCCATCAGGTTGTACAAGACGCTCTCGACCTCCCCGATCGTCGGCCGCCTCTTGAACCTCGAGACCACCTTCAGCTCCCCCTTCGTCCTCCCCTCCTCCTCCTCCTCCTCCACCATGACCAACCACCCCTCCCCGCCCGCCGCCACACCATCCCTCGCGCACTTGAACACCACTCCCTTCCTCCTCCTGATCAGCCCCCTCACCTCCAGCCCCATGAAGGAGTAGACGACGTCGAACGAGCCAACGAAGCTCCCGAGCCCGTCTCCGAAGCCCTTCTCCTCCTCGAACCCCCACTTGGGGTTGAACAGGACTACCGGCTTGGGATACAGGAGGGTGGTGGTGACCCTTCTGAACTCTTCCAGCATGGAAGCTTCTGGCGCCAAGAAAACGGCCAAGTCAGCAGAGCTGAGCGCCCCGGCAGTGACCGAGCCCAGGTCTGAGTTAGTAACCGAGGCTACCGAGTAGAAAGCCCGTTGCGCCAGCTGCAACACTGTTGCATTGGGCCAGATGATCAGAACGGTCGGTGTTGAGCCTTTTCTGGTGACGGGCAGGCCGGAGAAGACTTCAAAGGCGAGGCGGACGAGGGAGTCGGGCGAGTCGTCGACGAGCGGTATCTCGACGCGATATCGGGGTTGGCTGAGCTTCTTGAGCCTCCTGCTGGGGAGGGGCATTGGGTTGTTGAGGGGCTTCTTGAGGGTGGTGGAGAGGGATAGCTTGGCTTGGGAGATGGCTTCCTCTCTCGACGAGGGCGGCGTCATCGTCGAGGTGGATGAAGAAGAAGAGAGGGAGAGTACTGTTAATCTTCTTGGGACAGGTTTTTGGAGGGAGAGGAGGTAGGTTTGGTGCGGGAGAGGGCTTGAAGGTTTGAGGAGATGGGAGGCCATTGCAGAAAGTTTTGAAATTGTGAGCACTTAGGATAGAGTGAGAGAGCATGAATCTTATCAGAATGGAGACACATCAGAAGAATAGGACCACATATTATGTTGGGTAGCAACCTCTAATGAGGATTGGGGAATGAAGTCATTTTGCCATTTGGTACAACAAGAAAACTATATAAAAGCAGTGATTGCATTTATACTTGCAAAACACTAATTTGTAGGCCATAGGAATGTATCTTACTACTTAAACATCAAAAAAGAAACCAAAAATTCCAACTCGGATGGTCTGGAGTGGGCTAAATGTGGGTTGATTTATATGGAAAAAACACAATGAAGGAATTGAAGTATTTATCTTGTTTTCAAACTGAATCAGTAAATATAGAACTAACTACATCTTGTGGACCAGTAAGCAGATACGGAAGCAATCTCAATTTCATGTAGTAGGACTCAAACCCACAGCTCACAAGCCATACACTCATACACTGCACTTCTTCTTTCAGTAACAGACTAGTACGAGGAGAATTTCAGAAAAAAGAAATCACAAATCAAACCAAATTTCTCCAACCATATATCAAGAGCTGGAAATTTCCAATCAAAATCTCAAAGTTACCGTACAATGGGGGCACAGAGACCAGTGACATCCACTAGATAAAAAAAAAAAAAAAAAAAGCTTCAAATCTTTGCTGGCACATGGTTGTGTCCTCATTTCATGCAATATTATTAGGGTTTTGTTCTTACAGAAGTAACAAGATTTTAATTTCGTACATGTCAGGTCATGAATTAGTAATTACATCCAACCTCCGAAAAAGTCCCTATTCAACTTTTGGTCATTTCTAGGAACCATATAAAAATCGATATACCTGAACGTATTTTTGCAAACACATGTATTGCTCAATTCATCAACTCAATTCTACAACATCAGTCTACGCTACTAAAAATACACTCATTTAATCTACTCTACTATATAATGTAAAAAGTATGCTTCACTATGGAATTTTATTTTCAAAAAATACCCTTCAATATATATCTATTCTACTATATAATAGAAAATTTTGGTGGTGAAACTTTTAAATTCCTAAAATACCCTTGAGTATTTAATAAACAAAATGTTATATGTCAACTTGCATGTCATTTATGTTTAAGAGTCAAAATAATAAAGTTTGCATGCAAGTTTTTTTTCCCATACAACTTTTTGTTGGGTTTGTAGCCTTTTGTTTTGGTTTTTAGTCCCACATCGGCTAGAAAGGAATGTGTATCTCTACATATATGAGTCTATTCTCTTTATGGAGATGCACATGTAGTGCACATGGGTGTGTGCCATGTGGGATTAATTATTAATGGTATAAAGGCTTAATCAACAATTAAGAAGCTGTAAGCTTTTTGCTCTTGGAAATTTATTTCCATGGAGCTAAGCTCCGTAGGAGCTTAGCGACTCGGACTCGGACTCGGACTCAAGGGCTCATGAGGCGTAATGTGGCATTTTGTTGGCGCACTTAGCACGTCAGCATCGTCGCTAGGCGCATAGTGCGCTTAAGTTGTGCTCGTTGCGCGAGCCACTTGCGCAACCACGTTGCGCGGCCCGTTACGCGAGCCCAGTTACGCTGGCCCAGTTACGCAGCCCAGTACGCCCAGTACGTCCAGTACGTGCAGTGTGCGCAGCGTACGCAGCGTGCGTAGAGTGCGCAGTGTGCGCAGCGTACGCAGTGTGCGTAGAGTGCGTGTGTGCGTATGGCTGGCTGCATATTAGAGCGGGAACGGTTGCAGCAGTTGCTGCACGTTCAGGAGTGGTTCTGCCACTACCCTGAAGTTCAGGCAACTGCTTGGCAACCGCCCCGTGGACTATATATGCAGGTTCTCTCCTCTCTCTGAGTGTGGTAGTAATCAGAATTCCAGGGAAAAAAACTCTAAGTGTTCTTTAACACAACAGAGTAGTGAGCGTGTTCTTTAACACAAACACTAGTACTTTTTAGTACGCGTGGGTTCTGTTACTTCAAACAGAGAGAGAAGAGTAGAGCCATTGCTAGAGGAGTTCGCCGTCTTCCGAGGAGTCAGAAGAGCAGGAGTGTTCCAAGGTTTTCCGTCAACCTTGCTGGTTCCTGGAAGCTGTTCGCAGAGGGCGAATAAAGCTTTGAGCAACGATGATTATTCACCCCAGCATTTCCATCTCTCGCCTGTCATCCTTCTGTTGCCTTCAGTAGTTCTGTTAGTATCTTCTTTTTAGAAGGCACTACTGCCAGTTTGCTACGATCACGAAAATCTCTTTAGATTATTCGTGTATTACGATATCTTTTTAGATCTCGTAATTTGCAGAATCCTTCTGGATCTCTGTTGCAAAACCTTATTTAAGGAATTGCATTTGAAACGTTGTCTTTACAACTGTTTCAGTTTTTGTATTTTCCATCGAAAAGCGTGCCCCGGCGTTCCCGGCAATAACAATCTCAAAGCTTTATTGCTACGATGGAAAACATTAATGCTTCACTCCTAAACACTGACTTCTGTAAGTTAGAGAAGTTTGATGGAGAGTATTATCAAGTCTGGAAGAGGAAGGTTTATCTCACTCTTCAACTCAGAGACGTGGATCACGTGCTTCTTGAAGAGGAACCTACCGTTCCAGATACTGGGTATGCTGCCGCAATCTCTGCGGCTACTAAACTTCAGGCCAAGTGGAGAAGGGAAAATAGCATTTGCAGGTTGCTTATCCTGAATGCTATGGAGGATTCCCTAGCAGAATCCTATTCTAAGAAGAATATCGCTAGAGACATATGAGAGTCTCTAGAAAAAATGTACGAAGAAGACAAGAACAGGAGCAAAATATTTGTGGTTGAAAAATATCACAAATGGCTCTTTGAGGACGAGAAGTCCATGCTGCCGCAGGTCAAAGAATTTCTGAAGCTGCGACAGAAGTTGGAAGACGAGGCTATGCCCCTCCCCGACAAGTTTGTTGTTGGAGGGATTGTCTCAAAGCTCCCCGCTGGGTGGAGCAAGTTCTATGCAAACATGCATAGGAAGAAGTTGGAGATCACCCTTCAAGATCTCCTACAGGAAATCTATGTTGAGGACCAGATGCGGGCTCAACTGAAGGTGGACACACTGTCCAAGCAATTGGCTAACGCCAATCTGGTTCAGACCAAGGAACCAAAGGGAAAGCATGCAGCTTTCCACAGCAAGAAGAAGAACCCTGACAATCTAAAAGTCAAGAAAACTTCTATCAAGAAAAAGAAACCAAAGTCAGAAATGCCTTGCTTCAAGTGTGGCAAGAAGGGCCACTTTAAGAATGGGTGTAAAGCAATGACCAAGCAATCAGAGCAAGGAGAGCCTAGTAAGGTATCTATGATCACTGACGTAATTGCTATGATTGCACAAGTTGATGCAGTAAGGACTGACTCTGACTGGTGGGTAGACATTGGAGTCTCCTGCCATGTCTGCTCCAGTAAGGAGTGGTTCACCACCTATACACCTACTTCTGAAGTGGTTATGATGGCGAACCAAGCACAAGCTGAAGTGCTCGGGATCGGGACGGCGGTGTTGAAGCTGACTTCGGGAAAGTCTCTGACGCTTCAAGGCGTAAAGCACGTACCTGCTATCGCCAAGAACCTGGTCTCGGGAGGCCTACTCTGCAATGCAGGCCTCAGAATGGACATCAATGCTGGCCAGATGGTGATGTCTATCAAGGGAACATATTTCGGGAAAGCTTTTTATACCGAAGGAATGTTCAAGATTCAGCTTGTAAATCAGTCCAATGTAATTAATGTAATTAATGAAGTCACTCATTCTGCTTATACTCTTGAGTTGTGGCATAATAGGCTAGGACATGTTCATTGTAAACGAATAAACAAAATGTCTAGTCTAGGACTTATCTCCAAATGTGGGGGTAAGGTAGAGAAATTTGAAGTTTGTGCTCAAACGAAGATCACAAGGAAACCCTTTCCTCGGGTTAATCGAAGTACAGATCTTCTGGAGTTGGTTCACTCCGATATCTGTGACTTCAAACAGTTCTCTACAAAGGCCGGGATAAAGTATTTCATAACCTTCATCGATGACTTCTCAAAGTATGCGTTCGTCTACTTGCTGAAGGCTAAAGACGAAACATTCGAGAAGTTCAAGGAGTTCAGAGCCGAAGCTGAGCGGCAGACTGGACAACAACTCAAAAGGATAAGTAGTGAACGAGGTGGGGAGTACAGGTCTCATGAATTTGCATCGTTCTGTAAGGAACATGGAATTGTCAATGAGACTACGGCTCCGTACTCTCCTCAATCAAACAGAGTAGCTGAGAGGAAGAACAGGACGTTGTGTCACGCCCCAGAACCAGAATACTGGAGAGCGGGGGCAGACATAGCTAGCTACGTATATGAAATGGAATCCATCTCGCTATACGGTCACGACTGTCTAGATACATGAGGGTTTATCTACAAGCCAATAGTCTCTTAAGGTCATGAACAAGCCTAGTGTCTCAATCACAAGCAAGTAAGTAAAAGTCACAAGATGTATGATCATTAAATATACAATAGTAAGGCGTCCCAAACATTACATATTCAGTTGATCATGAAGCTAGTCGTTATAAAATGTCAGGACTAGCAAGAGTTTAGTCATACATGATCAACCCTAGGATCTGTTAATCATGTTACAGCCCGTAGGCAGACAGTAAGTAAGTGCAATCGAGCTAAACAGGTGCTCGTCGGCTAAACGCCTCAAAAGAATATTTTTATAAGGGAGTGGGAGAGCAAAATAAAACCCACTCGTTGCCGGGATTCCTTCTAGTGTTCACCATCTGGCAGGAAGGTCGGTAGATCCTCTGGAGCTGTTCCGAAATCTGGCCACACAAAACCAGCTGGGTCAGACCCCAGAAAGAGCAAGTGCCACAAAGGAAGCTTCACTTAAGAACTAAAACCAGCAATTAGCACAAGATATAAATAAAACTAAGAACTGGAAATAAAGAAAATACACCAGGATGATATACGACGAGATAACCATGGAACTATTCAGATAACCAGGTTACAACCCGTAGACCAAACAAGGACCGGGGTTGTAACCCTTCGTCTGAACAGAACTTGGAATTCTCACCATTTATCGATAAAATAAATACAAGTATTCTGGTCATTCAATAATCTGGAACAGGATCAGGACAAGACTAGACTGGTTAGACTCCATCCAATCACTTCACGGCCAAGCAAGAATTACGGCTTGATACTTTAACTAACTAGGGTTGTCACAAGCCTAATTACTAACAAGATGCAGTAAGATTATTCCACAGCCACAAGCCCTGCAGACCATCCAGGTTACCCGGGTTAAAAAGATTAGAGTTGAATTCAGGTGGGTACATCGTCCAGAAAACGAATGTACCCTTAGGTAGCTTAAAGGGTGCAACATATGACAGTGTGCTGGAAATGTGCCCTACTCGACGGCAGGCTACAGATCCCAAGGCGTGTCCAGGTAACGGGATTGCTTGTAGCTGGGAAATCTCTTCATGACTAATGTATTAATCTAGTTATTAGTCCTTAGTTCATTTCAATAGGTACTCCTGACCGTGGTACTCAGGAGTCCCATCCTAGACATGATGCAAGACAGGACTGGTTTATTTATACAAGCACAATCGCCCACGGTGTCCAGGTTATTATACAGGTCATGTCATGTCAAGTAGCCGTCGCAACAGCTTATCAAGATATAACATGTCAGGTTATCAGGTCAAGTGTACTAGTCAGGAGTGCGCCACGACGGCCACTATCAGGTCATGTCAGGTTACTCATGTCAGGAGTGCACCACTACGGGTCACTATCGTGTCAGGCTCAGTTATCAATTCCAAACATATTACATAAATTCGTGATTATCAAGTTCATGACAAAAGGCGTAAGGATATAAAATGGGCGTAAAATATCTAATAAAATATCAATATACAGGGCTATAGAAGAGCCAAGCTTAAGGAAAATAAAACCAAATCTGATACGCTGACATAAGACCAAGTCAGCCAAAGGCCATACGCTCAGTGCAAAAGTCATACGCTCAGTGCAAGTCATACGCTCAGTACAAGTACTCCATACGCCTCCAAAAGGCAGCGTATGAGGTCCATACGACTCATTGTCACCCAAGTGAGCGTATGCAAGACATACGCTCCCAAAAGGCAGCGTATGGACTCCATACGACTCCTTGTCACCCAAGTGAGCGTATGCAAGACATACGCTCCCAAAAGGCAGCGTATGGACTCCATACGACTCCTTGTCACCCAAGTGAGTGTATGCAAGACATACGCTCCCAAAAAGCAGCGTATGGATCGGACTGTGCTTGTCACGCCCCAGTACTAGAATACTGGAGAGCAGGGGAATGACTCAGCCAGCTACGTATTACGGGTAGATGAATACCGTATAATACGATCAATGTTGTCTAAAAGACGAGGGGGTGCATACTACATGAAAGTCTCACTATGGTCTCTTCACATCTATTGTCTCAATCATTCAAACAAGAAACAGTAATAGAGAACATGTAAGATAAAGCAGTAAGGCGTCCCAAACGCTCTGTCAAATGTTCTTGATATCTGGCTTTACAAAACGTAGCCAGATTGATGTAGCAAAATTATACACAATTATTATCAGCTGCAGTCTGACTTTAATTACAATTATGTAAAAGTAAGTACAAGACAATCCGACTAACATGTCGGTGCCAAACGGCCAAGTATAAAGTAAGTGACAAAACGAGCGGTGAAGTAAGGAACCCACTCGAGTCCTCCTGCGATCATCCCTCTAGTGTTGACCATCTTGGAGGTAGAAGTAAGCTGGATCCTCGGGGACCGGCTCTAAATCTGGCCATGCAAAACCAGAGAGGTTAGACCTCTAATAGCAAGTACCACAAGGAAGCACGACATGAGAACTAAAACCAGTAAGTAAGAGAATATAATAATAGATCTCTGCTTTCCACTAGGATTCACATCACATCACGACACTTCGAACCAACCTCCCAACCAAACAAGGACAGAAGTTGGCTCGTCATGTCCTGACATTCTGATCATCCCAGTTAGGTAACAGAGTAGGTACAATGCACAAACAAATCAATTTAAACGACCATTCAACTACTACGGCTTGCTATTGTGAGTCCCAAGTTATCCTGGAATAATGCAATTAGGGATTCCCCAGTTCTTACCATGTGCGAGCAAGGCTAGTCTATCCAGTCAATCATGTGCGCCATGCATGAATTAGACGAGTCCTAGCAGGACGCCCGTCAATATACAATATACAATAATAATAAAAGCAGATATTGTTCCCTGTCCGTGTGGCAGTTTTACAGTATATGTGGGAACCAGCCGGCCCGTCGGGTATTACTTGTCCCAAGGGGACTGCCATGTAAGAACTCGGGAATCCATTCTCTCCATGCCATCATTATTTTATTTAACTTAATAGTCCCTACGTTGAGTGAAATTCCATGTCGTAGATCATGGTCATTCAAATGAGTACTTTCGTACGGGGTACGATATGCACAACTCTACAACGATACCAGTGCGGTTAGGTTGTAGGTCTTACATAGCGTAATGCAGCAATCAAATCTAACCACGGTAATCATGCCTTGACCATAAAGTACACATGCTTCTTTTGTAGAAAATAAATAAGTAAATAAATAAATAAATAGATTGAAGCCTGCATGTGCATGTAAGTCAATATTCGGGATCAGCCAGTCGATTTCAATAGTCCATAACATGAACGTGTCTCATTCATTCAATTCAATAAGACGACTAGCCAGTCTCTTAGTTCCGACTAGGAACGCATGATTAATTTAGTCAAGATAACCATTATTATCAATGGTGACAAGGCATGAAAGTCAATTAGCATTAAACGGGGGTCGAGTCTATAACTCTCATGGTCAAGTCCCAGTCATACTGGGTATCCCAAAAATCAATCGAGACACAGGACACATTCCACATAACAATTAATATTAACAATATTATCATATCATGATTTTATCGAGTTTATGCCAAAAAGGCGTAAGGATATAAAATGGACGTTAAATATCTAATAAAATATCAATATACAGGGCTATAGAAGATCAGGGTAAGTAAGGTCAGCGTACGCTCAAGTCAGGCTACGCTCAAGTCAGCGTACGCTCAGGTCAAAGAGGCAGCGTATGGGCTCCATACGACTCCTCACCATCCAAGTGAGCGTATGCAAGTCATACGCTCCCCAAAGGCAGCGTATGGACTCCATACGACTCCTGACCATTCAAGTCAGCGTATGCAAGTCATACGCTCCCAAAAGGTAGCGTATGCACTCCATACGACTCCTGACCATTCAAGTCAGCGTATGCAAGTCATACGCTCCCAAAAGGTAGCGTATGAACTCCATACGACTCCTGACCATTCAAGTCAGCGTATGCAAGTCATACGCTCCCAAAAGGTAGCGTATGAACTCCATACGACTCCTGACCATTCAAGTCAGCGTATGCAAGTCATACGCTCCCAAAAGGTAGCGTATGAACTCCATACGATATACGCTTCCAAAAGGTAGCGTATGAACTCCATACGATATACGCTTCCAAAAGGTAGCGTATGCAAGACACACGCTTCCTAAAAAATGTAGCGTATGGACTCCAGACTGCGCTGCGCTAAAGAGCGCGCACAGCTCAGTGACGCAAGCTAAAAAGCTAGTGTACACTGCTCACTGTCTTCTCCAAACAGCAAGAACTCCATGGTTGCACCCCAAAGCTTCAAAGGTCCATAACTTGGTCAAAACAAGTCCAAATCCAACTTTCCAAAGGTCAAAATTGGGTAGAATAAAACTCTCTACAACATAGAACCATCAAAACTTGAAAACAAAGAAGTTTGATAGATCAAAGCCACCAAACTCCAAAAATAACTCATTTCTAGATCTACAAAAATTAAGACTTCGAAATAAAAAATGCCAAGTTCTAAACTCTCTTAGGATCACGAGAGGAAGATAAATGAACCATAAAAACATGGATTCTCATGTGGAGCAAGTTGTACTTGCCTACGGTTTGGTAGGTGGAGAGAGTAATGAAGAAGAATAGGAGGAGTAATGGTGAGAATGTGAGTTTATGAGGAGAGAGAAAGAGATGTAAGCTTTAAATAGAAAAGGGGGTGGTAGGTGGGAGTTGGGCCGGGTCCAATGGGTCCAATGGGTCCAATGGGTCGGGTTGTAGGGGATCCAACCAAAGCCAACCCGAACCCAAAGCCTAGCTAAAGCAGAGAATAAAAGCAGGAAATAAAGTACAGAAATAAAATTGCAGAAATATAATTGCAGAAAATAAATTAACATAAAAATTTAAAGAGCAGATTAATTGATTAACATGAAATTAAAGGAATTTAAATACAGGATAATACATGATAAATATTAAATAAATACTCATGAGTTGTACATGTATAAAAATACGCATTCTGGGAACGGGGAGTGACAGTGCTGCGCTAAAGAGCGCGCGCAGCTCAGTGGCGCAAGCTAAAAAGCTCGCGTACACTGCTCACTGTTTTCTTCAAATCAGCAAGAACTCCATGGATTGAACCCAAAGCTTCAAAAGTCCATAACTTGGTCAAAATAAGTCCAAATTCGACTTTGCAAAGTTCTATCTTAGGTGAAATTCAATTCTTTCCAACATAAGAACATCAAAACCCATAAAAATACAACTTAAATAGATCAAAACCATGCAAAATCGAAAATAGAAGAAACTTAGATCTAGAACAATGGAGACTTCAAATCATAAAATATCAAGTTCTAATGTTGATTACCACGGCCTAATCTAGCTAATGGACAAATAAAAAGTGGTTCTCAAGTGGTGGCAAGGTGCACTTGCCTAAGGGGTGTTGGTGTTGTGTGGAGGAAGGAAGAAGAAGAAGATGAAGAAATAAATGAGAGAATTATGAGGAGAGAGAAAGGTAGGTGGAGATAATAAAGAGGGTGGTTGTGGTGGAAATGAGGGAGGAGCATAGGCTAAGGTGTTCCAATGTAAAATAAACCAAACCAAACCAAACCAATCCTTCTCCATAAAATAAACCAAGCCGGGTCGAGAACCAATGTACGAGAAATCCAAAATCCGCTAGTCAAGAAAATAAGATACATGCCAAAATCCAACTTCGAATATAATTACGAAATACGGGAAACGGGGGTGACACGTTGACAGAAATGATAAATTCGATGTTGTTGACTGCTGGCCTTTCTAAGTGCTACTGGGGAGAAGCTGCATTGACGGCCACTTTTATTCTAAATAGAGTGCCTTATGCAACTTCAGACGTTACTCCTCATGAACTCTGGTTCAAGGTCAGACCTAACTTGAATGTCATTCGAGTGTGGGGGTGTCTGGCGTATGTCAAGCTTCCAGATCTAAAGATTCAGAAGCTTGGGACAAGGACTACAAAGACGATCTTCTTGGGGTATGCCGAGAAGAGTGATGCTCGAAGATTTCTTGATATTGAGTCAAATCATATCATTGAATCTCGCGATGCAGAATATTTTGAAGACAAGTTTGCAAGACACAAGAATATTGTTCTTCCGGATGTTCCGGAGAATAATGAAGGTGCACAAGAGACTGAAGTCTTCAATGAAGATGTGGTCCAAGAAGATGTTGTTGTTGATACAACGGTTGAACCAGAACAAGTTGAGCCGTCAGCTAAGCGTGTGAGGAGGCCGAAGGACTTCGGAAGTGACTTTGTCACCTATCATGTGGAAGCAGATCCGCTTACCTATGATGAGGCGATGAAGACCAGAGACGCAGTTTTCTGGAAGGAGGCGATTGACAATGAGATTGATTCCGTCACCTCAAATAACACTTGGGTGTTGGTTGATCTTCCTGAAGGAGCGAAACCCATCGGATGCAAATGGATCTTCAAGAAGAAGATGAAAGCAGACGGAACTATTGACAAGTTCAAGGCTAGGTTGGTAGCCAAGAGATTTTCTCAGAAGCAGGGGATTGACTATTTTGACACGTATGCTCCAGTAGCCCGGATGACCACCATCAGAATGTTGATTGCTCTCACAGCAATACATAAGATGGTGATACATCAGATGGATGTGAATACGGCTTTCCTAAATGGCGAGCTGACCGAAGAGATTTACATGCAACAGCCAGAGGGATTTGTCATCAGGGGTCTTGAAGACAAAGTCTACAAGTTGGTGAAATCTTTGTACGGTCTTAAACAGGCTCCCAAGATGTGGCATGAAAAATTTGACAAAGTTATAAGGTCAAATGGCTACATGGTCAGCGATACGGACAAGTGTGTTTACACAAAGTTCGCTGATGGAAGAGGTGTTATCGTTTGTCTGTACGTGGATGACATGCTTATCCTGGGTACAGATATTAGCTGTGTCACGGAGACAAAGAAATTCATCTAAAGCAAGTTCAGTATAAAGGACTTGGGGGAAGCTGATGTGATCTTAGGGATCAAGATCATCCGGACAGATACTGGACTAGCGCTGTCACAGTCTCATTATATTGAGAAAATGATCACTCATTATGGGTATCGGGATCTTTCAGGGATCGATACGCCGTACAGGTGTGATCTGAAGCTGAAGCCTAATTCAGGGGAAAGCGTCAGGCAGCTGGAGTATGCAAGCGTAATCGGGAGTTTGATGTATGCTACTACTGCCACAAGGCCTGACATAGCTTTCACCGTGGGAATGCTGAGTCGTTTCACGAGCAGCCCAGGTGCTGAACACTGGAAAGCTGTAAAACGGGTTATGAGATATCTCAAGAAGACTCAGACATATGCACTGTACTACAGCGGAGATCCGCAGGTACTGGAAGGCTTCAGTGATGCCAGTTGGTGCTCAGAGGTGGAGAGCGAGAGGTCCACAGGTGGATACATTTTCACAATGGGTGGAGCTGCTATATCGTAGAAGTCGAAGAAGTAGACTATGCTCTCGCGGTCATCCATGGAATCTGAGTTCTTTGTACTAGATACCGCAGCCGAGGAAGCAGAATAGCTTTGAGAGCTCATGTATGATCTTCCATTGGTTGGTGCGCAAATACCGGCGATATCGATATACTGCGACAACCAGGCGACTGCGGCGGTGGCATCAAATGACCTCTTCAACGGGAAGAAGAGGACTGTGCGGTTGAAGCACAGGACAGTACACGATCTTATCAAGAGAGGTGTTATTGTAGTGATTGATGTTCGGAGTCAGGAGAATCTGACGGATACGTTCACCAAGGGCCTCAAGCGCCAGCTGGTCAATAATACAGCTTGTAAAATGGGCTTGAAGGCATTCTGATATTGGATTATTGTATTCCTACCATAAAGTTTTATGCTATTAGTTCAAAGATTTATCTACTAGGCATCTAGCTTTTGGTTCAAGGGAGGACTAATAATCGGAAGAATATCAGGAACGGTGGGTACATGTTCTATTGGGCATGGAGAGGTTACGGACCTATAACCACTGTTGTCTACTGTTATTTTCTGCGGAAAACAGTTCCTGTGGGAAGGTTGGCTTAATTGCCTTAATGAGTTCTCAGGCAGAGTGAATGCCCGGTATGCTTTACAGGAAGCATGGTAGAACAGCACTACAAGGAGTGAAACTCCATGCTACAGTGGGGTGACTCCACAATGAGGTTCCTATATGTGGGGTGATGCCCAGGAATAGGATAAAGCCTCGGCTTTGCAGGCCAAGTCACAGCGGCGTAGCACCGCAAATAGGCAGTTAGCCTAATGCTGTATGTTAAATATAAAGAGGGGTGTAGTCAGCACTACAAAGAGGAGGAGTTCCTCATGTTACAGTGGCACGACACCACCATGAGGTACCCGGTTAGGGATAAAGCCTCGGCCTTGCAAGCCATGTCGTTGTGGCGTAACACCGCAAAGGAGCCTAAGGCTTCATGCTGGATAGTTTGGCACTACAAAGAGGCGGTTGCCTCATGCTACTGTAGTATGACACTACGATGAGGTTCCCGGTACGGGGTAAGGCCTCGGCTTTAAGCCATGTCATAGCGGCGTAGCACCGCAAGGGAAGCGCAAAGCGCTTCATGCCATGTCTCTTTATAATGAACTCACCTATAGTGTATGACAGAGATATCAGGCCGTCTCTTGAGGGTAAACTTGTAGACACCTAAAATTATACACTGAAACCAGGCTGGCATAGGGCCTTTAATGTGTAGCCAGAAGCACATGTAACTACATTATGTGAGTGGAAAGAATTTCAGCTATGATGCAGAATTCAAGGCTTAGTCCATTCTTGTATTATAGTTTGATTTTTGACCCATGCGAGAAGATTCAAGTCGTAAGCGACATCTCTCCTAATGCATGATGGACAGTTACTGTGGGGAACACTCGTACTCATATATATAGAGATATGTGGGGGATTGTTGGGTTTGTAGCCTTTTGTTTTGGTTTTTAGTCCCACATCGGCTAGAAAGGAATGTGTATCTCTACATATATGAGTCTATTCTCTTTATGGAGATGCACATGTAGTGCACATGGGTGTGTGCCATGTGGGATTAATTATTAATGGTATAAAGGCTTAATCAACAATTAAGAAGCTGTAAGCTTTTTGCTCTTGGAAATTTATTTCCATGGAGCTAAGCTCCGTAGGAGCTTAGCGACTCGGACTCGGACTCGGGCTCAAGGGCTCATGAGGCGTAATGTGGCATTTTGTTGGCGCACTTTGCACTTAGCACGTCAGCATCGTCGCTAGGCGCATAGTGCGCTTAAGTTGCGCTCGTTGTGCGAGCCACTTGCGCGACCACGTTGCGCGGTCCGTTACGCGAGCCCAGTTACGCTGGCCCAGTTACGCAGCCTAGTACGCAGCCCAGTACGCCCAGTACGCGCAGTGTGCGCAGCGTACGCAGCGTACGTAGAGTGCGCAGCGTACGCAGTGTGCGTAGAGTGCGTGTGTGCGTATGGCTGGCTGCATATTAGAGCGGGAACGGTTGCAGTAGTTGCTGCACGTTCAGGAGTGGTTCTGCCACTACCCTGAAGTTCAGGCAACTGCTTGGCAACCGCCCCGTGGGCTATATATGCAGGTTCTCTCCTCTCTCTGAGTGTGGTAGTAATCAGAATTCCAGGGAGAAAAACTCTAAGTGTTCTTTAACACAACAGAGTAGTGAGCGTGTTCTTTAACACAAACACTAGTACTTTTTAGTACGCCTGGGTTCTGTTACTTCAAACAGAGAGAGAAGAGTAGAGCCATTGCCAGAGGAGTTCGCCGTCTTCCGAGGAGTCAGAAGAGTAGGAGTGTTCCAAGGTTTTCCGTCAACCTTGCTGGTTCCTGGAAGCTGTTCGCAGAGGGCGAATAAAGCTTTGAGCAACGGTGATTATTCACCCCAGCATTTCCATCTCTCGTCTGTCATCCTTCTGTTGCCTTCAGTAGTTCTGTCAGTATCTTCTTTTTAGAAGGCACTACTGCCAGTTTGCTACGATCACGAAAATCTCTTTAGATTATTCGTGTATTACGATATCTTTTTAGATCTCGTAATTTGCAGAATCCTTCTGGATCTCTGTTGCAAAACCTTCTTTAAGGAATTGCATTTGAAACGTTGTCTTTACAACTGTTTCAGTTTCTGTATTTTCCATCGAAAAGCGTTCCCCGGCGTTCCCGGCAATAACACTTTTCATATTCCAATGGTAATTTTTTCTTTCCTTACCATTTTCCAAAGGTTTCTCAATAGAAAATTAAAAAAAAAACAAAATTTGTAATTTGAATCTCTTGGCATTGTAAAAAGAAAACACGCACACATAAATAATAACCTGAAAAAGTCGAAAAGAAGACGACTGATCTTATAATATTCTAATTACAATACGTGCAAAGCACGTACATGTAGACTAGTACTAATTAAAAAGAATAGATGCAATAAATTCCACTGACAACCATTAAAAGATGCATTTTGAAAAAATTAATGTATTACGAAAATCGAATGGATCATGCTACTTGCTAAGTCTTCTAAGTTGTTATCATAAAATTCGAAGGTTGAGCCCACAACTTATATAATTAAAAGCAGCAGAGTTAAACTAACTCATCAACATCATCCAAGTGTCTTTTAATCTTCCTAACTATAATTTGTGAATAATAAATATGTGCAACGTATGTGCATATATATACTAGTCTTGATTAATATCGAGAGTGAACACAGTGAACATCCCAACAGTAAAAGCTCAACTTTTCAAGAAAATAAATATTTAACAAGGCAAAGGAAAAGAAAGATGCTTCAAGATGAGTTCCTACAGGATCATAAGAGCATCCACAGTGGGACTAATTTTAAGTGCTATATTTGGTCTTTAGCCAAATTTTGTAGCACTTGATGGCTCCAATGGACTCTTGTCCACACTTGAAAAATGGTAGAAAGCTAAGAGACTCTCCAAATTTGGAGAGTCCACTAGTTGAGCTATATTACTTGCGGGCCCACTATATTTACTTTTCTCCTTCATTCTTTTTTTTGGAGTGTTGCCACTTGTCAGTTATGAAAGAAAAATAAGGAGAAAAACAAATAGAGTGTTGCCACTTGTCAATTTGGAGTATTTATTTAGACTATACCATTGTGTACCAACATGAAAGGAATACTCCAAAATTAATTATTGGAGTATGGTTTGAAGTGATTTGGAGTACGATTTGGAGTGTTACTACTGTGGATGCTCTAATCTGCATCAAAGTATCCGAACAAAACGGTCAGATGTGACTTAATGACTAGAAACATGAAGGTCTGGTTCTGTGGATTATTTGATCTGAAAGATTATATAAGAAGATTAAGTGTAATAGGAGCATGTATCAGAACAATAGACAAACATCAAAATCTGCAGCCAGGAAACACTACTCTTAACTGTACAAATAAAGAAGAGTTTCTTGGCTCATTTTCACAATGTTTACTTCAAATGACTGATATGAATTTTATTCAGGTATCAGCCTTACTGTACAGAAGATCAAGTTATAATTTTGCGTGGTTGTCCATAATAACACACATGTAGCAAGAATATAACAAGAAAAGGAAGACACTTTATCTAAGAGAGATTATGATCGCTAATAAAATAAAATAAAATATACCGAACCACCCCCCAACCCTCCGCCGCCGGCGTCCCGCCGTTGTGCTCCCCATCCCGCTACCCCCAAGATGGCCTGCTGTCGCCCTCACCTCCTGCACCACCCCCCCCCCACCCCCCCCCCCCCCCCCGGCCACATCTGCTGCCGTGGACAGGGAGGAGAGAATAAAAATATTTTGATCATTTACCATTTTATGTTAACACTGGATATTAAGTTGTACAATTATAGTTGAGGTATTAAGTTGTCACGTAAAAAAATTTAGGGTAAAAAATGGAATAGTTGACGGTACCAAGTTTGAAATTTAATGCAAAAAGAATATCTCATCCTTGCAACAAACGAAGAGCAACAAAGGAAATTTATGATTTCTAACAAGTACCTATATCCACTAACCCAGAAGCTAGAAACCTCTACTTGTACATAATCTGTAAGTTTCACCAAACAGCCACTATTTTCCTCATTACTCCTTTACGCCAATAAAGTGTCACAAACAAGCAATTCAGATATTCAACCCCATGGTTAAGCTGACCATACAATGGGAACTGGAACAGTAATGGAATAGTAATTTTTCTGTGTACCACACCCATTAATCAAAATCTCATCCTCAACATAAAAAGTTGTCAAAGTAACGGAATAGTAATTTTTCTGTGTACCACACCCATTAATCAAAATCTCATCCTTAACATAAAAGTTGTCAAAGGAGGACATAATCTAGAATTTGAACAAAGAGAACTAAACAACTAAAAATGTGCTAACAATCAAACAGAGACTAGGATGCACAGTCACTGACACTGAGAATCGGTGCCTAGCCAATGTCTCGTTGCATTGGACATGATACAGACACTCCAATAATACACTAGCATATGCCAGAAAAATAATGTAGTGTCCTGGTATCATGTCCATATAATATTGTGTCATATCGTATTTGTACCCATGCCACATGGTAGACATGATCAAAACTCTCTGTTGCCAGTAAGGCTCACAAGTAGCATTAGAAATTCATCTCTTAATATCATATGATAAAATAATATTAAAAATAAAGAAAGTTCATCTTTACATCAATATACAGTGACAACAAGAATCTCAAACTTTTAAGAGATAAATACTGAAAATTAGTCAAATTCGATTCGTTATATTAAACTATACCCATTAATCAAAATTCCATATTTAACATACAAATTAGTTAGAGCATGAAACATAAGCCTCACAATCAGCTAGTGAAACCAGAATACTACCAAAAGAACTAAGGTTGTGTTTGATTGGACGTTTTTTCCATGGAAAATATTTCCACCACAAATTTTCCACCAATTGTAGTGTTTGATAGCTTATATTTTCCATGGAATTATTTTCCAAAAAACTATCATTTTCCATATTTTCTTCTAAAATGGTGGAAAATGAAACTTGTCTAACCCATAGGAAAATATCATTTTCCATGAAAAATAACTATTTTCCGTGGAAAATAATGACAATCAAACAACCAAATTAAGTTTTCCATGAAAATTTTTAGAATTCCATGGAATTTTTTTCCTAGAAAAATAATTCCATGGAATTAATTTCTTTTCCACGTATTTTCCACCTTGCAATCAAATACACCCTAAATTTCGATGAAGAATGAGCCTTAGAGCATACAATTCACAACTGGAACTAGCACAACAATAGAACAAATAATTGGCTATATATGTACCAAACCCACTAATAAAAAATCTCATCTTTAACATAAATAAGTAGTCACAACAGGAAATTCTATAGTTGCAACTCAAAAGTGAAGGAACTTTTAAATTTCAGAAAAGTTTCAGAAACCGAATAATAAGGAGATGATCAAACAATTTTATTACAATCAAAATACAGAAGTAGCCTTAGAAATTCCCCATCGCTTGCATCATATGATATAAAGATTTCATCTTAAAAAGTAACAACAAGAACGAACATAAATATTCATAATTAATCAGAGTACAATTCTGAATCGGAACTGGACCTTTAGATACACCCGTTAACCAAAAATCTCATCTTTAATATAACCCAGCAGGAACTTTAAGCCTTATTATGATCTGCAACTGGAAATAGAAGATTAACACAACAGACTAAATTTCAGTAAAATTTGTTGATGCCCCTTAACCAGACAATCAAATTCCCATTACCATAAAAACACTAGAAGTAGCCTTAAAAGGTGTCCTCCTACATATTAAAGATCAAAATTTTAAAGGATTTGAGTACTCATCATTAAAGTTGCAGACAATCAGGACCTAACATTAAAGTACCCCATCAATCAAAATTTCATCATTGACATGAAACTAGATAAATTTAAGCCCCACAAACTGCAATTGGATGAGTAACACAAGAAGCTAAATTTCCAGTAAAATCTTTGATACCATTAACAGAAGATTATCAAAGTTCCCCATCACCATCAAAACACGTGACCTTACTAACTTGTCCTCTCTTACATAATATCATCAAGATCAACAAAGGATCAAACTTTTAAAGCATTTCTGTAGTACCCATTGCGAAACAATAAGACTATCTGGAACTCATGCTTTTCAAACATGAATACCATAATTAATCAGAATACAATTCACAATTGGAAGTTCTTAAGTCTTAAATTACACCCATTGATCAACATTTCATCTTAAACTTAAAAACTAGCAGGAAACCTAAGCCTAAAAATCTGCATTCGATTAAAAGACAACAACATCAACAACAACAAAATTTTCAGTGCAAGTCTTTGATACGCATTACTCAGAAGATTGATTGAATTCCTATTCAATCATAACACACAATTCGCCTTACAAACTCCTCCTCTCTCTTGCATCGTATGATAAAAAGATTTCCTCTTTACATCAGTAAAGAGTGATGACAACGAGAAACTCAAGCAATCCAACATAATACCGTAAGTAATTAAAGTACAATTCATAATCAGAACTAGACCTTACCCATTAATCAAAATCTGATCTTCAAGATAAAAACTAGTGAAAGCAGGAAATTTAAGCCTCACATTCTGCAATTGGAACTAGAAGACTAACAAAACAACTGAATACGTACAATTCACAACAGAAATTATAACAACTACAACAGAAGATTGTCAATATACCTACCACGCCTATTAATCAAAATCTCATCTTTTACATAAAATAGTAGTCAAGGCAGGTAACAAATCTAAAACTAGAACTAGAAAAATAATGAAAAACAATTAAATTTCAGAAAAATCTATGATAATGATTAATAAGAACAAATCTTTTAACTACACCATGAGAACACACAAGTGGACTTACAGACTCCACATCTCTTGCATCATGAGAGAAAGATTCCATTTTTTTCTATCAGTAAAGAGCAACAAACATAAATACCTACAATCAATCAGACTACAATTCACAATCGGAAGACCGGAACTAGACCTCAAACTACGCCCATTGAGGAAATATAAGCCTCAAAGTCTGCAGTTGGAAAGGAACAAGCAACAAAACAAAAAAATTCAGTAAAACTCCGTGATACTCATTATCCAGAAGAAAAATAAAGTTCTCCATCACCATAAAAAGACCACAGGCAGTATTAACAACAAGCCATCACTCACATAATATCATAAAGATTTGGAAAATATCAAGCTTTTAAAAGACTTCTGGCCACTATACATCATCAAACTAGATGACAATCCAGAACTATACCTTAAACTCCACCAGTTAATCAAAATGTCATCTTTAAACATATAAATTTAAGCCTTGTAATCTGCAGTTTGAACTGGTAGAGTACCAAAACTGCATTTCAGTAAAATCTTCGATACTGAGTAGTAACCAGAAAAGAACCAAAGATCCCGTTAGCATGAAAACACAAATAGCCTTAAAGAATTTGTTATATCTTACATAATATCATAAAGCTCAACAAGATGAAATTTTAAAAGGATTTTTGGAGTACTACCCATCACCAAAGTAGAAGACAATCCAAAACTAGACCTTATCAGCAACCATCAATCAAAATTTCATCTTTGACATAAATCTAGTCACAGAGGGAAATTCAAGCCTCGCAATCTGCAATTGGAACTTGAAGAGAAACAAGCCAACTAAGTTTCAGTAAAATCTCAACAAGTAGCCTTTAAGAACTTGGTCATCTCTTATGTAATATCACAAAGATCAAAATTTCAATCACAAATATCCATAGTTAATTAGACTACTATTTGGACTATACCTTAAACTACATCCATTAGTCAAAATCTAACCTTCAATACAAAAATTAAAAACTAGTCACAACAGGAAACTTATGCCTCACAATCTGCAATTGGCACTAGAAGTCTAACAAAACAACAAAATTTCAGTAGAAAACATAGATATCCATTAATCAGAAGATAGCCAAAGTTCCTCCTTACCACAAAAGATACCATAAGTAGCCCTAAGAACTTGCTATCACTTACATAATATTATAAAGATCAACAATAAAAGATCAAAATTTTAAGGAATATCTAACTAGTATAACTAGAAGACAGTTCACAATTAGATCTTAATCAAACTACAATCAATCTGCAACAGGAAACAAGTTGTACAATCTGCAATTCAAACTAGAAAAGTAAATATTCATACCAATTAACAGGAAGATAACAAAAGTTCCCATTACCATCAAAATTCCACAAGTAGCCTTAAATACTTGTCGCCCCTACATGATATCATGAAGATCAAAATTTAAAGGATTTCCGACGAATACCAATAATAAAACTAGAAGACTAGCTGGAACTCAAGCTTTTCAAACATAAACAACCATAATTAATCAGAGTACAATTAGATTGGAAGTCCAGAACTGGGCCTCAAACTACTCAATTAATCAAAATCTCATATTTAACCTGAATACTAGTCGCAGCAGGAAACTTAAGGGTGAGTGTGTTTGATTGCAAGGTGGAAGTATGTGGAAAAGAAATTAATTCCATGAAATTATTTTCCTAGGAAAAAAATTCCATGGAATTTTAAAAATTTCCATGGAAAACTTAATTTGGGTGTTTGATTGCCATTATTTTCCACAAAATGATATTTTCCTATGGGTGGGCAAGTTTCATTTTCCACCATTTTAGAAGAAAATATGGAAAATGATAGTTTTTTGGAAAATAATTCCATGGAAAATATAAGCTATCAAACACTACAATTGGTGGAAAATTTGTGATGGAAATATTTTCCATGGAAAAAAGCCCAATCAAACACAGCCATACATTTCAGTAATTTTTTTGGTACCTACCAACAAGAAGATAATCAAAGTTCTCCATTACCATCAACAAACAAGTAGCCTTGAAGAATTCATCATCTCTTACATAACAACATTAGGAACAATATAGAATCAAATTTTTAGAGGATTTTTGGAGTACCCATCATCAAACTAGAAGACGATCAAGAACTAGACCTTAAATTACAGACATCAATCAAAATTTATCTTTAATATGCAGACTAGTCGCAGCATGAAATTTAAGCCTCAAAATCTGTAACTAGAACTAGAAAAGTAACAAAGCCACTCCTCACTTGAAACTCTGCAAATGTCACGTGTTCCACATCTCATAGCACTAATCAAGTAGGCCTTTGAGGAAGTTACTCATATGGGCCAATCAAGCTTTGTGGAAAGATGTTTAAAAGTCGACTCACATCTATAGGCCACTGGGAGAGTACTCAGCCTTACTACTCTTGGAATGTATTGGACCGACAACCTTGGTGTTGGCTTGACTCACAGCCATAGACATGTTAGTGGTAAAAAGCGCACTCAGGCGTCCATCAGGCACGAGTCCCATGAGGCTCATCCCTGAACACCTCAACATAGGTGGAGCGAGGCTTGCTTCATGATACACATACCTCAAGAAGCCTCTTATCAAGGCTCAAGCCATCTGAAGTGTGTATCATACATATTATATTTTGTATGTTATGTTTATTCTGTGTTTTAGTCACCGATCTGTCTTTTAATATACCTTTCGCAAGTTAAGTACTTAAATCCCACTTTCCTTTTGATATGGATCTTTCCTATTGCTATTAGTGTATTAGTATGGTATTACATATAGTTCATGAGAACAAAGACTTGATATAGTATCTCATAAAAAAGAAAACAATAAATAATCAATAATATAGTGCTCATTTGCTTACAAATAATATTATTACACGTGATAAAAAGTAACTTTTATATAAAAGTTGCATCTCGCCTTGTTGAGGCTCGCACTTTTGCCTCATGCCTCGTGCCTCAGTTCCGAACAAACACAATTAGTGTCGTGATGTGCATTGTGCCTTTAATAACTATGGGTCACATGTTGGCCGATGAGTAACCCATATATCATTCTTTCTACCGAGCAATATCTCAAATTTACTAAGGCATATATTTCAGTGAAAGTATTTAAATTCTTAACCAATATAATGATATAGTTTTATAGGGAAAATATATACATAAAGTCTCATTAGCCCACTTTTGTTCACCCACCAGAACTTGTGTGGATGTTCATTCCACTCAAGGGTTGTCAGGTGTGAAACTAGTGGTCAAAAGTGAGTAGATGTTCACCATTCCACTCAAGGTGAAAGCAACAGTGGTTTTAGTTTCGCATGAGGTAAGTGGCAACCCTTGAGGGAAATGGTGAACATCTACACAAGTTTTGGTGGATGAACAAAAATGGAGACTCGAAGTCATGTTGGTACTAAATCGTTAGCGAAATTAATGAGCCTTAACGAGTGCTAAATCGTGCAAGACCCTTTGGTTGGACGCTATCAATTAACAAGGAAGATGATCAAAAGTTTCCCATTACCATCAAAACACCACAAGTCTTAAGAAGTTGTCGTCGCTTACACAATATTATCATAAAGAACAAGAAAAGATGACACTTTTAGAGGGCTTCTGATGGGCACCCACACATCATCAAGCTAGAAGACTATGCGAAACTGGGGAGCGTTGGAGCCGGGCGCGGCGGGGATGATCTCCCACCGGCACGGCTCGAGGTCCTCGGAGACGGGGCAGTACCCAGCCAGCGTCACCCCGCCGCCGGCGGACCCGAACTCGAACACCGCCACCTCCTCCCTCCGCCGCCGTTGCTGCACCTCCACCGCCCCGTTCATCCCCGGGACCCCTTCCTCCTCGGCTTTCTCCATAGGGGGCTCCTTTGTGCTGTTGTTGTTGGGTTTCGGTGGGGAAGAGGTTGGTTTGCTACTGAACCAGGAGAGTAGACCCATGATGATGATGGAGAGAGAGAGAGAGAGAGAGAGAGAGAGAGATTGGGGAGGAGAAGGAAATGAGGAAGGGGATTGGATTTGTTTGTTTATATATTATATATATGGGGTATGGATTTTGGGTTTATGAGTTACATAGGAAGTAATGTAAGTGGAGGAAAGTGAGTGCCATTTGTTTCTTTGTATCCCGTTTCCATGTAATATCAATAAAGATAATTTTATTTTTTTTGTATATCTGGTGTTGATTTAATTTTGTGCTTTTCTGCTCCGATGATTATGTTACTTAAATGTTAAATAGGTCGTTTTGGTGTTTCTTTATACAAGTACAAATTAGACTTGTACGACATCACGCAAATGTGAGGACGTTCGGTTCTATGGAACCAGGACGTGACACTAGTCAAGTATAATATCCAAAGATTATTCTCCAAATTGTATAATCATTTAGGAATATTGTATTGTGATTGTGGCAGTGACTGTTAGACCATAAAAATAGTCTGGACACTAATGAATCACTATAATTAGAAGGCTTAATTGCACTTTGCTACCCTCAACTATTACCATTTTTCAACTTTGTACCCTAAACTATTTTTTGTAACAATTTGGTACCCAGATGTTATTTTGGACTAAAATGCCCCTACCCCTACCCCTAACCCTCCCCCCCTGCACGCTCCGGCCGCCCCCCCTGCTCACTCCGGCCGCCCCCCCCCCCCCCCTGCTAGCTCCGCCACCCCCCCCGCCCCCCACCCCCCCCCCCTGCTCACTCCGGCCGCCCGCCCGCCCCCGCCTCTCCCCTAGGCCGCGGCAGCACGGAAGGAGGGGGGCTGGGGAGGGAGGGCGGGGCGGGAGGCGGGGCAGGGGGTGGCCGAAGGTAGCAGGGGGGGTGGGGGGCGGGGGGGGGGGGGGGGGCGGAGCTAGCAGGGGGTGGGGTGGGGTGGGGCGGCCAGAGCTAGCAGGGGGGGGTGGCCGGAGTGGGGAAGGGGGTGGAGGGAAGGAAGAGGGAAGGGCATTTTCGGAATTTTTGAAAAATTAGGTATCAAGTTGAAAAAAAATAATAGTTGAGGTACCAATTTGTTGCGAAAAAAAGTTTATGGTATCAAGTTGAAAAGGCGGAATAGTTGAGGGTAGCAAAGTGCAATTAAGCCTAATTAGAATTTCAATATAGTCATATTTCAAGTTAACACTATAATATGTCCTTAGGGTTTATTCATTTTAACTTCCTATTTGAGGATCTGATCGTGAAATTTTAAATCATAATTATTTCACTTACCTCATCATTTTTGAATCGAGTAGTTGCATGTCTTTGATGACCTAGTATTCTGTCACCACCACATTCTCACATAGGGGTATTTTGGACTAAAACAATTTTGCCATTTGCATGCCACTTATTTAGTCACATAATTAGGAAAATTAAGTTAGAAGCTAAATCTATTTAGTCATGCCATGACTAGGTCCAACCCTATTAGCATTAAGTTCATTTCTACTAGCGAAACCAATTCCTATTAACTTCCAAATTGGCCCATTAGCTAATTAAATATAATGGAGAGTAGAGGGGCATTTTATTCTTTGGAAAACCTCTAAACCTAGCCATATAGGGGCCAACCACTCCGACATCACCATTCCGTTTCATTCTTTCCATTTCTTCTTCTTCCTCAAGCCATCTTCTTCCCCAAGCCACTCCATTGTCAAACCTAAATTCCACCAATTCCACCCTCAAATCACCCAATATTTCCTTGCAACCTTCATTCCAATGGAGAGTTTGGAGTTTGGAGCTCAAGGGAAGCTTGGAGAGAAGCACTAGCTAGGAGGTTGGAGCTACTTCTTCTTCCATCACCATCAAATTCGTAGGTCTAGCTAGAGAACCACTTTCCAATAGGTAATTCTTTCTATACTCACATTCTTATGGTTTGATTTGGTGTTTTGAACCCATAGGAACCTTCCATGAGTAAAATTTGATTTTCTATGGTTAAACTAGGTGCCTATTAACTCTAAGGGAGTAGACTATGTTTCTTTATGGGGGTAGAATGTTGTCATTTGGTATATAATTTGTATGGTGCCCACTAGGTGTTTGATACAAGTCCTCAAAAAGAATTTGTGTCATATTTTGATGTGTGCATGTGACCATGTGTTCTAATTATGATATTGAAGGTTTGTGTCATGATATATTGGGATAGCTTGCACTACACCAAAACACATGTATTCTAACGGCTTAAACATGTTACAATAATTAATTCTAACAGTTAAATTCCGTGAGTATTTAGGCGTGGGTAATATTACTAACTACTATTCTAACGGATCAAGTCCGTTAGTATTTCAAGTATTCTAACGGCTAGAGCCGTTAGTGATTATTTTTCTAACAGGTGTATAGAAGTGTATGGAATTGGATACTAACGGGATATGACCGTTAGTATATTTAAAACACGTAAAAAATAATAATTTTTAGAGCTAAATACTAACAGGAAGGTACTGTTAGTATATCTACAGATATGGAAAAAAAATTTAGAATTTAATACCATTAATAACTGATAGAGATGTATAGAACATAGAAAAGGTAGTCGAACATGCCAAAGACAATTGTATAATACAAAAAGAAATGTGGTAGACCAAAAAAAGGATGAATATGCATCCTGATATGAACCAACACTGGATTTTATATATGATAACAAAAAAAATTCATTAATGGATTTCTCGCATACATAATATTTGAATACAAATATCCTTTGAATACATATATCCTTTCTTGGGAAATATAGGTCTTCTGAATTCGGATGTGCTTCGCTGAGCTCGTCCAGCAATTTCATGTTTTCTCTGTTACATATTCATATAAGGGGAATTCAGTTGCTAATAATATTTGAAAATTAGTGATGTTTCGATCAGAACTTACCTGTATAGAGAAGAGTTGGAAAATATATCTGCATAATCTACAAAAATATTATATTCTGTGGCAGGAAGACTTGTGTCCAACATCCATGCTGCTGGGTTCCGACTTTCTTTAACTTAGGACACCTTCGGATAGCCTTCAAAGTGATGCATTAGAGCAACTTAATTATTCAATCCTCTTTGCATGTAAAAGTTTTAAAAAAAAAACTTCTTAGCGATATTTGATTCTTACCTCAACCTACTGAATCATGTTGCATGTGACAGACGACCCAGAGACCAACTATATATGAGCTGCCCTCCTCTTTTCATTAGCAACAACTGCAACATGTATGCGACAAAATAAAAGTTGTTTTATATGGTGTCGTGCATAATCTAAAAGAAGTTTCTAGGTCCAGAGATAGAAATATGCACCTCCAGTAACCAAAACCAAACCCAAACGTAAAGGTTATAAAGAAAATTTTGTGGTTGCATCGGCCCACCAGTATGAGTTTTCACATTACAACATATACATACCTCATGACAATTGCTGCTGCTCTAGCATCCAAACCGGATATAGACCCATTCATGAATATAATTCATCCAGTTGTCTTTCAATGTTCGTCTTCCTAAGTTTTCCTTAACAAGTTGGCTTTTTGAAAGAGGAATTGCATAAAATCCTTACCTTTTGATATAATTAGGCCCATCCATAGATGAATATAATTCATCTAGTACAGCTACTGCATTCTGACCACAGGTCAATGGAGACGCCCAGTACCCCCAAGCAAGCGAAGGTTGGATGTCATCTGAGTGAAGATATAATTGAGATGAGTATAGAACTATATTTTAGTCTTTCAATGTTTGTACTCTTCCTGAGTTTTCCTGAACAATTTGGATATTTGAAAGAGGATAAAATCCTGATCTTTTGATATAAGAAAAACTCCAAGGATGTAAAATGCAATCAGGGCTGCAGTCCCTAATGTGTTTGCCATGAACTTGTTCCCATCTTCAACTGAATGGTGCTTGCTCCTGCCCATCTTTTAAACCTGATAGATGGCCTCTGGTCCCTATTTCATTTCCAGGTTGAGTCAGAGTGAAAATTGAGTTGTTCATGCATAAACGGGACAGGTTCAGGTTTAGCATATGTGGCTCGACCTGCAAGTGCCCTGACCCGACCCTATAAGGACCTGTTTGGACCTTTAGTTTTGTGGTGGCTACTTAAAATAATGCAGAATTTCAAGGCATCAGTGATAATGGATAATATATGCTTATTTGCATCATAATTTGATCTGTTTCCTTAATTCCCTACCAATTAAACAAAGGCCTTAAGAATATCCAAACAAACTTCTCAAAGTTTCCTTACAATTTGCTCAGGTTTTCTGTCCAACAAGAACTAATCTCCACACTTTTAATTTTAACATACACTCTTATAAGCAAGAAGAGCAAAGATAATTAGACAGAAGTCTAGTTGAACCCAAAATATGAGATGTTAACTTTCATCTAACTCTCAACATTGGATTTCCTGTATCCCTCCTGTAAGTTTCTTCTTTCAGCTTAATAGGATACTTAAATATATCATATGCAAGTAAAATCTAGTATCGCATAGCTCAACATGTACATTTGTTTATAGGTTGTAAAATGATCAAAATTGAGCTCTAAAATGGCCCAGCTCATCAGTGGTACTCTAAAATGGCCCAGCTCAACAAAATTGAGCTGTAAAATGATCAAAATTGAGCTCTAAAATGCCCCAGCTCTAAAATGATCAAAATTGAGCTCTAAAATGGCCCAGCTCTTAAATATATCACCTTGGTAATTGGTACAACTCCAGACGCTCTAAAATGGCCCAGCTCATTTGTTTATAGGATTTTGCAAGCATTTGATGTAGTATTATAACTTATATGTAATTAAAATGACGTACATCGGTGAAAATGTGAGTCCATGGCATGATATTTCAATACCCATGTCAAAGTCCATACCACAGTACTGCCCCCATACTGAAACTTAGATGTAATACTAAAGCTTATATGTAATTAAAATGACGTACCTCGGTGAAAATGTGTATTGCTTCTTCCAAGGATTTGTATGTAATATATAATGATGCCTCCTGTCATCAACAAAAGTACAAGGAAAAGTCAGCACCTATGGAAAATAGTATCTATGTTTTGAGATAAATGAAGAGAGCGAGGCACTGAACTAGAAAAAGTCAGCACCTAGGCGAAGAAATAGCCCATTCAACACTTTCCTATCTCTTAATTAAATTATTTGATTTAAGTTCTAAAAAAGTCAACACCTAGGCGAAGAAATAGCCCATCTAGTTGCCATAACTTCTTCATCTTCCTAGACCCACTCTACTATAATTATGTTACTTGTGACCCTGATGGAAAGCTCTTCGTCCGAAGAGCTTGTGTCATTTCATGGGTCCTAAGCCTTCACTAGATCAATGTGGATTAAAACGGAAAGAAATAGCAATATAGCTTTCCTGGAAAATTTTGAAGTGGAAAATCACAGATAACTTTTGATTAGCACAACATTATAAGAAAGAGAATAACTTAGCATATTTGACGCCACAGCTCCATATCTTGAACAACTCATAGCTATATACTACATATATGCAATCAAAATTTGTTACCAATGTTAAAAGATCTTGACATAATTGTTACATTGCAGGTACCTCAATGAAAAGTCGGTAAAAGGTTAATTGCCTTTGTAAAGCTTCTAGCAGTTATTATTGCCATCAACTCAATTGATCCAGTAGATAACCTTTAATGGAGGAGAGCCATCCAAGACTGCATATAGGTTCCAGCACCTGTCTACAGTTATCGTCATACTGGAAACTAGAAAACTTTTAGCCATGCATGCCAGTGTGCTACAATATGACATCCTCGCTTCCATATTCCTCCCTCCCTGTTCCTCGAGTACCTAAACCTTGCCCATGGTCAAGAAACTGGAGGTTAGAAGGAAGCCAATAGATGACAATGGTTGTATGATTTTTTTTATTATATTTTGCAACTACACATCCAATGTTGGAACTAAGCACTATCAAAAGTCAATTTGGTTTGTATAATTGTATTGGCATCAAAGTCAAGTTGGAATGAAATTTAGTTGGCGAAAGTTAGTTCTGCAGAAATTGCAATTTCATTTTTCTGTAATTTAACTGTTAGAAAGAAATTTTTTGTTAACTAGAACTTATAAATGCCATTTACACCAACCGAAAGGCCTAATTGCATTATAGAATCTAATTCTTCCAATATTTTTCTTATAAATACATCAAATTTGCATATGAGGAACTGTAAAAAAGTATAACTGGATTTTTTTTAAAAACTGGAGTTTAGTTAACATGAAAGAAGTACTAGGTCATTTTTTGGCAAAATTGCTTGCCTAAGAGCCAAAATGAAATACTAAGTTGTAAGCTTTCGTAACCAGCACAGGAACTTACAGATTTGATGTCAAATTATGGATTTGAATAACATGTACTATGATAGAACAACATAAGATATATAGCTCTCACCACCATAACCAGGTAAGAATATAAACTAGATTCATCCTGACCATTTTCGTATTTAAGCACCAAATGGATGAAAATATGTAGTTAGTGTATCATGTCTATTTGTTTAAAAGATTTATGATTGATGTATAATTGCAAAATTCCACCAAGCATAAAAAAAATAAAATGAAGAATATTTAATTTCTAAATATTCTTTAGTTCAGCCTTGCCAAAGGGTACCATCTGATACAAATAGCCTATGAACAGTAGATGGGTTCTATATAATGTTTAATGCCTCTAAGGATGATTGTTAATGTAATTATATCAGTATCAACAAACATTATCTGTAAAGTTAAGGTAGGATAGGCAACCACCACAAATAAGAAAGGAAAAATCAGGAGGGTAGCACCCTCCTCCCCATCATTTGACAATAGACCATACTACTATATACCCTTCTCAACGTCTGTTAGCATAATTATTTAAATACTACACTTTTAGAGCAAAACAAGTCTAAACAGGTTCAGCCAAGTCAACACACGTAACAAATATCGACTCAAGTTGATGTAGGAGAACCGTGCAACAAGTTGACGCAGGAGTGTGCAATGGAACTGATCCTCTGAAACATTTCCCATTTAGGAAGAAATTAGTATTTCCAAGGTTACCATTAGGATATGAGACAGCAGGATTTGGAACCTTGGAATTCTGGCTACTAGATTTTGTGGAAGTATAAAATAGGCGGCTGAATCGAGAAAATTTGTTGTATGGCTATATATATGAAATCCAAGTTAATTTCCAGAAATTTAGAAGGATCTTACAATCAAATCAAAGGTAAGATAATAGCAGAAATCCCTCACAATCAGCTAAAATACTTGATAAATAATGTTAACTGGATTTAAATAAAATTAGAAATCCCTATAATTGCCAAGCTGACCCTTAATGAAACCAGAATTGATGGTTTACTTGTAGTGTAAATTCATTAATTGAGTATGATCCATATTGTTGTGTCCGTGTCCATGTCCTGCAGTCTAGATCTCACATATGAAGGGATTATATTTTCGATGAGTTAGTTAACAGTCATATATACAGGCTCTAGATCTTAATAATTGAGAACAATGTAGTCGTACACCTTTTCTTCTCCTTCTAGCAATCTGCTCAGAAGGGTTGATACACATTGGGTTTGTTCTGGTAGAAACTCAATTGCTGGAAAGATTATGTCCCATTATTAGATATGTCACATAAGTATGTTGGAGAAAATTATAAGCTGAACCATCCAGCAAAGTTACTTCTATTTGGAGGACCAAGCGAGAACTAAGATTCTGATTTTCGGAAAAAACTATCCCATTTAGTGATGGATTTTATAGAAGAGACGAATTAGCTATGCTGCACAGACACAAAAAAAAATGGTGCCCGTATCCGTATCATGTCTGTACCAGCATCCGTGTATGTCTTCACGCAACGTAGATGATTACACTGTACTTATTTTAAAACGTCCGTAATCGATTCATGTATCGTATCCTTATTCGTGTCCGTATTCGTGCAACATAACGAATGTTGGGGTAAACCTGGTTGGATATTTTAATATTATGCCCAAACAGTAGAAGGTTGGCATTACAGTTATCAAATGGGTCATGTAAAGTCAAAAGCAGTAGTACAATGTTTTCTGCAATAATATAGGAAAAGGTTCAATTATTTAATAAATCAGTGTTTCTATAGAATTGGATAGATCGATGAACTATCATTAAAGCATTAATCGAGGAATATCAGTACAAGATCCTTCAACTTTCTAATATTTAGCAGGAACTCCTCAATAGTATAAAGTTCTTCATTAAACTAAGAATTGAATAGGGCCAATTATGAAGCAAAACCCATAAATTTAGCAACATGGTTGGAATATAGCCCATATCTCTTGCTCTGAGCAAAGACAAACATTTGGCATGATCTATAAAGGATTCTTAGAAATCCCAGTATAATACATTTGAAATGAATTTTTGAGTTCAATCAGCTAAAATACATTTGAAATCCCTCACAATTACCTAAAACCGATATACATTTTGAATGACATTAGAAATCAACCCTAATACATTGATTTGAATAAAAATAAAGGTCGATTTATTTGACTAACTTTATTTCAAATTGTTCTATCAGGAACAACATCAAATTACATAAATAATGTAGAAAATTATGCTTAAACTGTATATTTAATTTGTATATTAAGACTTTTAACTTATTCTGAATTTCCAAAACACAACCCTCTGATACTTCAACCCGAAACACAACGCTCTGAGATTTTGTGGCCAATTTTAAAGGTTCACAATGTCAAATACTTGAAAACCCTCGCTTGCCAGTGTCTTCACTAAAGTGCACAGATTCCTCATTTGTTTGAAATTAACATACAATTAACAAAACCCAAAAATCATCAAAACAGAAAAAATCAGAGAGAGAGATAGACAATTACCTTCCTTGCTTAGATGATGCTCAAAATCTTTAGATTGTGAGAGAAGGAAACCCGAAACCCTAAGAAAACAAAAACCCTAAGAAAATCAAAACCCTAAGAACCGAAACCCTAAGAAAAATGAAACACAAAGAGATTGTGAGAGAGAAGGAGATGTAATACCATCGTAATAGGAGAGAAGAGGGAAGCGTTCGGCAGCGGGAACTTGTTCACAGGAGAGAAGAAGAGGGAAGGGGGAAACCATCCAGAAGAAGTGCGAGAAAATTTTGGGAACCCTATTTTTTCTCCCGCTAGAAATTTTCAGTATATATATAGTAAAATGAGGTGAATTGGGGGAAAATTAGAGCGGCAACTCTATTTTTTCTTCCGCTAAAAATTTTCAATATGTATATAGTTAAACGATGGAGAATGGAGTATGTTAATAATTTAGGAAAATATATATTATTTCTAACAGACTACATGTATATACTAACGGGTGTAACTAGTTAGTGTTTTGTAACGGATTAAGGCCGTTAGAACCTGCAAACAAGGCCCATTAGAAATTGGCCAATATGGTGTAGTGTTGGCCATTTTGGATAATTCCTATGAAAATGTGCTTCCAATGTTCAAATTGTTTTCAATATCTATTTGTCATATTTATATACGAATTTGGGACGGAAGTGTATCCATGTGCCATGAGGTTTCTTGTATCATAAAACAAAATCATGTGTTTATGTTTTCTTTCGTATCAATTACATGCATTGCTATTTAGACTATATATATTGAGTTAATTTAGTTATGTATATAATTCAGTTGTGGCATGGAATTTGTGAATTTGGGAGTGCATATGTAACGTCCTAGTCCCAAATTACGTAGAAACAGGAGTACGTATACATGCCAGCTACGTATCGAGTAGACCCTTGTCCGGCTCAAATACGTATAAGTTGTCTTGGTGTTCTAAATCTATCTATCAATCAACTATAAATATATGTATCTCAATACACAAAATAAGTAACATCAAGAATTAACAGTATATGTCATGGTTTGCAGTCCAATAACATATATGTTTGATTAGACCCGAAGAACGATATGGGTCTACAAAACAAAACTTAATGGCAGAATAGAAATAGTAAATAAATGTAAAAGCACGATAAAATACATTAACTAGATACAACAATACCTCCATGATCAACGGACTATCTCTGCATGATCAACTACTTGGAGAGATCACCATGTCCTTAGGAGACATAGCAAGGTACATAATATACATGCCACGGTACAGATATGGAAAATATGATCTAAGACAATCTAATATATCCGGCCTACGTGCTATGCATGTGAAAACATGTACTAGAATATCATACATTGCCGCTGGGCTTGGACTAAGAATAAAAAGGGTTTTATTATTAGGAATTTTAATGATATTTTATAGAATTTTACTAAGTAGCATTATTAATATTTTGATAGTATATAATTAACTAGTTATTTGATTATTAACTAGTTTAATAAATTTAATTAGTAATTGTTGATGATAATTTTACTAGTATTTTACTAATACTTTTAGACAATTTAGATTATATTTTGATTATATTTTGGATTAGCTACTTCATAAATTGTGTATATATTTAGTAAGCTTTTAGAAAAATTATTTTATATAATAGTATTATTTCTTTATATTAATATATTAGTAAATTATTACAACTTACTAGAATGGGTAGTTAGAGTAGAATCTTCTAGAAATTCTTAGATTGTTCTCTAACCCATATTCCCTTAATCATTATAGGTGGATTTGGAGACATTGTCAACATCCGGTAAATGGCAAGTACTTTTATCTCAACTTTACTTAGCAACTTTAGATGCATATTTGCACGCACTTGCTTGAAATGTTTTCGTGTTTCTTACTTGCTTGCATGTCTCTTGTGCCGTGTCGGAAGGAAGAATGATCACGAAGCATGTAGCCACCTAAGCCCTGGACATATACTCGACTGCTAGTATATAGTACATGATATACCTTATATTATACGTAACTGCTAGTATATCATTGCGCTACACCTTATGTCTATTTACTTGACTGCTAGTATAGAGTACATTATATGCCTTATATTATATGTGACTCTAGAATATCATTACTTTATACCTTATTTCTGCTAGTATAGTGTACATGATATGCCTTATATTATATGTGACTGCTAGCATATCATTGCACTATACATTGACTTGATAACCCTACATGCTCAATGATGTTTTACTGCACATATTTTACGTAGCTAGTGCATGATTTCAGGTACTTTCCTGTTTATTTGCTATTTACTTGCCCTTACTATTTTACTATTGCATCATATTGTTAAATACTGTTGAGTTACATTATACTTTGCTCCTTTTGTGACTAGATCGTTAACATATTAGACTAGAACAAGAGGAAGTGACAGCATTGGATTGGATGACGACTCCTGATGATTCTAGAAGATCAGATACAAACACTTTTTGATGTATTAGATGATTTTGATGAGACAGATGTATCAGTTGTATTATTATTGCTTCAAGGATATAGTTACCGAATTTATCTCCGAAAGAGCTAGCAAATGTATGTTATACCAAAACACTGATAGTGGACTCTGTGGTGACTTTTGTTGTTGTGATTTGCTTGAACGTTCTAGTTGTTGTGATGAGTGATCGATACATTTTATCGTTGATGATTCATAAGGTTTAGACGGCTGACTACCGCTGTCCACGATAGTGTAGGCCGGACGTGATCCGAGTCATACCCGATTATTCGGGAGCGGATCGACCAGATCCGCCATGAGTCTACCGTGAGGAGCTGTCTGGCCTCGAGAAGCCATTGCTCGACCATGCCATCCACCGCCTCTGATTGAGCCGCCACCTCCTTCCACCATTGGAGCAGCGATCCTCTTTGGAGCAATCTCGACGACGACCACAGCCATCTCCAGATCTGCTCCCCAACCGCCTCGCCATGGTGAGCGTCTCCCCCGCTGACTTTGTCGGAGCACCGCCTTTTAGTCGCCGACAAAGTAATGTCATCTCCTTCTCTTCTTCTTCTTCTTCTTCTTCTTCTTCTTCATCTTCTTCCTCTAAAGAAATTTTTTAGGGTTTTCTTCCTTTCTCGTGGCGGCTCTGCGTGCGTATGAGTATGGAAGAGAGAAAGGAAGCTGTTGGGTTAGGGTTAGTATAAGGATTTGTGGGCCGGGTTTTGGGCTTAACCCACAGGCCAGAAGAAAGAAAAAAAAAAGAAAAAAGAAAAAATAAAAGAAATAAAGAATAGGCTGTGGGCCGAGCCCAAGCCTAGTGATAAGGATTTAGGATTTGGGCTAGTCCAGAGTTTAGGGTAGGGTTGGGTTGAGAATAAAAAGTTTAATGATATTTCATAGAATTTTACTAAGTAGCATTATTAATATTTTGATAGTATATAATTAATTAGCTATTTGATTAGTAACTAGTTTAATAAATTTAATTAGTAATTGTTGATTGATAATTTTACTAGTAATTTACTAATACTTTTAGACAATTTAGATAATATTTTGCTTATATTTTGGATTAGCTACTTCATAAATTGTGTAGATATTTAGTAAGCTTTTAACAAAATTATTTTATAGAATAGTATTATTTCTTTATATTAATAGATTAGTAAATTATTACAACTTACTAGAATGGGTAGTTAGAGTAGAATCTTCTAGAAATTCTTAGATTGTTCTCTAACCCATATTCCCTTAATCATTATAGGTGGATTTGGAGACATTGTCAACATCCGGTAAAAGGCAAGTACTTGTATCTCAACTTTTCTTAGCAACTTTACATGCATGTTTACACTCACTTGCTTGACATGTTTTCATATTTCTTACTTGTTGCATGTCTCTTGTGTCGTGTCGGGAGGGAGAACGATCACGAAGCATGTAGCCACCTAAGCCCTGGACATATACTCGACTACTAGTATAGAGTATATGATATACCTTATATTATACATGACTGCTAGTATATCATTACACTATACCTTATGTCTGTTCGACATCACAAAAGGTTATACGAACTTTTTGTTTATTAAACTTGAAAAAAGGTACAATTGATTCCTATGCGAGGAAACCTAAGTACAAGAATTCTGGGAAAGCATGACGGTGGAGATCGAGCACTGCAGCGGCTCCTTTACTCCGTTGACGATCTGACAACGAGTTGGACTTGCTTTGGCTTTCTGGAACCTTTAATGGAACTCTAGGGTTACCGATCAAGAGGATGCCACAGTTGAAGACTTCGAAGCTCTGCCTTTTACCTTCTGCTTCTTTTCTCTTTGTATGTGTCCTCCTCCTCTCTTTTGTTGAAGGGAAAACTCCTTCTATTTATAGGGGAAAGGGGGCACATATGAGATGTGTACTTGGATTTGAGATATGAAGGAATCTGCTATCATTGTACGGTACGGATGTCTGCTGAGATGACATGTGGCGGACGTCGAGATTTCCCTCTATCGAGATCTCAGGTGGTTATCAAAATAATCGAAGGAGGAGACATATGGCGCGTATCTATTGCTGGAGATCCTCTGTTTAGATGAAGCCGAGTAGATCTTGGATTTCATCTCAAATTAGGATTTTGTTTGATCTTCAGGAGGCTATCGGTTTAAACAAACCAACTTGATACAACCTTTATCAAAATAGCAAACTTCGTCCTTATCTGAGTTTTAAACCAATTGATAAAATATTTGCACTTATCAATATGATCAACCTCTGTCCTATCTTTGAAAGTAGAGGTTTAAATAAACCAATTGGGTGGGACAAGTAGACTGTTCTCCTGGAGACAACTGTCACGCCCCAGTACCGAAATACGGGGATGGATGTTGGCCAGCTACACCATATAAGGTACAAATACGTTATACGACAATGACGGTTGTCAATCTTGCTGGGTATCCTAGCATGCAATCATTCTATGGCCTAAATCCTATCTCATATCCACAGCCAATAACAATGAAATACTAAGCAAGAAAGAGAATCATATGGAAAGCAGGAAATACTCAAATGATAATCAGAAAATCTACAGTACATGATAATAATGTAGATGAGTATACCTTCCCACAATTCCTACAATGGTCGGGAACTGAAGCATATCTGCCAAGTCAAGTCTGGAAGACCCACCGGGTCGGTCACGAGCAATTTGGGAACAATCCAGGGTTGGTCAGGCCAACCGTAGTAAATACCAAAAAGGAAGGCTCAAGGACGGACGAAGAAAAGCCAGTATGATAAAATATGACAAGAATAGCATATATGAACATTAAATGAGGGTAGGGGTCGTACGGTACCAACGTACGATAGCAATCCACAACTAATGTAGCTAGATAACCAACAATCATCACAATCTCCCTAACATCCAATAATACCTGCATCGTCGACTGTAACTCAAAAACAGTCGACTGTACAAGCAACAAGCCAAACAATTAAGTGAATAAGCGGCCACAGAAATGACTACAGATTTCTATGTAGTGGTTGGGTTACCACAACAATGCAAGTATGGGACTCCTCAGATCGTGCCGTCCCAGCAGGGCTAGCGGGGCCAAGTATAACAAGACAAGATAAGCACCGATCCTTCGTAAGGCCACCGTACGAGCAAGAGAAGTACATAGTACATAATAGTAGTCGGATACTGCCATCTACTAGTATGAACGGGGACAACATCCGGGACGGCCAGCCTGCAAATTATGACTAATGTCTGTATTAAGGCTAGTATTGCACGATCTCGGGATTTTGTTCCCCCCCCCCAATGCCTCTACCAGTTTAAGTTACCAAGATTATCCATACATGTATCCGGGATCACATGTCGTGGTCACATGATAACTCTCCTAGATGTCGTACATCAGTACAGGAACGCTAAGTAAGAATCAACCTCGGCACCTATAGTCCCAGTTGTGATTCATCCGTAGAGTAATACACAAGCAATCAATCAATCCTGACCACGCTAAGACTATAGTCCAACTACCAGGGTACCCGTACAGGTAATCATATCATATAGCTAGAATATCAGGATGGCATCACAATGCCCTATAATCATGAAAGTAGCACCTCAAAGTGCCAGTAGACAAGGAGCATCGCAGTGTAAAATCAGGGCTAGTACCTTAAAGGGTAAGCTGGACTTATAGCATGGATACAAGTGGTCATGTCGGGAACAAGGACAAATCTTCCAGTCACAAGAAGTCATCTGCCCATATCGTGGCATGGATATCAGGTCAAGTACAAGATCAGAATCTCTACTATAATAACATCTCAAGCATATATAGGAGCCTACAGCTCCAATCATCAAGTCGGTCCATCTACCGGATCAATCTATCAGGAGTCTTCCATCCACGATGGAGTGAATATCACGTCAAGAAAGACAATCACCAAATACCAAGCTCATTACTATAAACAATGTTAGGCCATCTGGCTCACAAGAATCCTCTGAATCAATGATCACAAGCTATCAGCAAACAAGTCTCACCACTACCAAGATATAGCAAACAAACTAGGTTTTGGGCGTTTGGAAAGTCGAATAAAAATCATATAGGAATACCCTCGATATTCACCTCGTCCCGCGAAACATTCACGATCATCAAAATCCAAGAATCCACATAGTCATGTCCGGTCGAATTATAACATCATCCAAAGAAATAACAACACTATCCAAGAATCTATAGGAGTCCATCAAATCGATATCCCAAGATCGTACTCTCCATGATACTCAATCCTCAGACATATCCAAAGTCACGAATCCCGATACCTAGAAAAACTGGTAGCCCTATCTGGCTAAACTAGGATAACTCCTAAAAAGGATGGCCAGGGGACAAGAATCTACTAATTAATGTCGCCAAAAAATGGCAAGGATTACATGAACCGCTCTGGAGCAGATCCACAACCCTTAAACCAAACAAGGACCAGGTTTACATACCGTCTCTCGAGTGGAACCGCGCTCCTCACGCTATCCAACGGACAAGACAGGTCAAGCGCTAGGCGACTTGTCTAGTCAGGAGTCTACCTAGCAAGTACTGGAATCAGGCCATTATATCCAAAATAAGTAAGAACGAGTCTAGATCAGCAAACCAAAGGAATGGTTCTGCAAAATTCTTTGAAACAAATTCTCGATCGAGAATTCTGGAAAAATTTGGCAGAATCTTCTCTGTATTCTGGATGGGAGCTCCCAGCGAATTGGGGCTAAATCCACTCGGCACAACCCGCCGCATAATCGCAGACTGGGAACACTAAGTCTCAGCTTCCAGCAGCACTACGATGCATACGGAGACCCAAGCTATAGCCGAGAACACTAAGTCTCGGCCTTCAGCAGCGCTACGATGCGTACTGGGCGCTAAGCCAATACATTCAACAAGAACCGCCACACAGGGCGCATCAAGACCCACATTCATATCCAAGCCACAAGCAAAGTCATAGAAATAGTAGCCAAAACTGTCACCCGACTGCGAGTCGGACACGGGGCATATGAGGACAATCCATACATGTGAGTCATGCTCACGTCCTCGAAGGTGTAGATGACCCGTCAGAGTTGTCCGATACGGTCGTAAATCGGTATCGAACCAAGCTATCCTAGGTTATCATCATGGCAGTTCTACTGCTAAGCTACACTAATCATGGTTATACATTTACAATTACATATGAATTAAATATAATAAATTCCAGGAGAGAGGGTAAGAGCCATCAATGAGCAATGGATACTTGCCTAGAGGGCTTGGCTAGGTAAGCAAGTCTCCGGCGATCGCGATCCATGGTAGCACGTCCATCGAAGTCCTCAGAACACACAATAAACAATCATTAGAATAAAATATTAAAATAATAATAGAAATCACGATGGATGGCAGGAGGCTATACCGTCTAGATCCCACAAGCAGTACAGGGATCTGGCACGTAAACAGAGGCACACGGATCAATACGGGGACGCAAACTGAGACGTGCACGTAAATTGAGACACGCACGAGAATCGAGATGAAACGAAGATTGAGGCGAGCGAGAAACATAATATGCACGCAAATTGAGATGTACATGTAGACCGATATGGACACGCAAACCGAGACGTGCTCGTAAATTAAGACATGCACAAGAATCTAGATGGCACAAATATCGAGGCAAACAGGAATGTGACATGCACGTAAATCGAGACGTGTATGTAGATCGAGGGATCACGAATATCGAGATGGAGCACAAATCATTATGACACGCAAATTGAGGCACGTACGTGAATCGAGACGACACGAAGTCCAAGGTAGCTCGCAAACCAATGCGGCATGCAAATCGATACGTACATGCAAATCGGTGCGACACGAATCATGAGGTAGGTGCAAAGACCGAGACACGAAAATTGATTCAACGCGCAAAGCGAGATGACACGTTGCCCGAGGCAGCGTGGGGCTAGAGGCGTCCCGCTGCCCAAGGAAGCACGCACACCGAGGCAACAAAAAATCAAAACTAATACGTATACCAAGGTGTACGCATCCCGAAAGGCATGGAGAAGGAGGGAGCACACCAACCGAGGATGCGCTACTCGAGACAAGCATACTGCACGAGGCAGCACGCTGATCGAGATAGCACGCGTCTCGAGGTGCACAAAACAAGGGGCTCGTACCCCGAGGAGCGTACAACATGACGCAGCGCAGCGGAGGTGCTGGCTGTCGGAGTCAAGAAGGAGAGAGGGGCGGAAAAGCTGGAGGAGGCCGGCCATGGTGGTGGTGGTCACCGGAGGTGGCCGGAGAAGACGTGGAGGTGGTAGAGGTGGTTGCGGCTAGAGGCACGGATGGAGGCGACGACGACGATGATGACGGCGGCAGTGGTGGAAGACGATGATGGCGGCAGTGGTGGCGCTCGTGGGTGATGGCGGCGGAGGCGGTCGTCGACGGTCGAGGGGCCGAGGAAAAGGTCAGGAGGAGGAGACTGAGAGAGATGGAGAGAGGGATCGAGCGAGAGAGTAAAGGGGCTGGGGTCAGTGAGCGGGAGAGAGGGAGATGAGTGAGGAAGAGGGGTTGGAGGAGAGGATTAGATCGAGAGAGAGAGTGGGCGAGGAAGAGAGTGAAGAGAGAGAGAGCTGACAGGGGGGTGTTCTCCAGAGAGAAAGGAGCGGGAGAAAGAGAGAAAGTGAGGGGGTGGGTGGCTGAGTGAGGAGAGAGGAAGAGAATATGGGTTGGGGTTAGGGTTAGGTATTTGAGAGGGTAGCTCGGTAATTTAACAATAATAATAATAATAATAACAATGGAAATAGGAATAATCCTAACCACGAAGCTAACCATACTAGTACAATAATAATAATAATAATAATAATAATAATAATAATAATAATAATAATAATAATAAATACTAAATATGAAAATGTCAAGTCCTAACAACGAAGGCCAAATCAAGATCCAATAATAATAAATTTTAAATAATGCAAAATTTTAAAATTACCAAAATATCAAATACGGTCAGATGCCTATTTTCAAAATAGGGATTTGACATCATACCCACCTTACAAAAAAATTTTCCTCAAAATTTTGAAATCATTAAAAATAGGGTTTTCAAAACTAGTACATATGTTTATCATGAAAACTCTACCCACCTTACAGAAATCAAGTAACACAACTGAAATGAACAAAATCTTAATATGAAAAAAAATCAAAGAGAACAATGTCTAGCTACACAAATCAACTCGTAAAGTAAATCCAAAACACCAAGAGAATTTCAAAAAATTAAAATCTCACATGCACAAAATAACACCATAAATCAAAATAGGTACAAAATATCGAAAACGATATCAGAAAACCTGAAATCCCCACTGCATGAAAATCCGCATAAAATCATAAAATAAAGGATATCTGTCTCGAACCGACGACTGTAGTTTCCTAATATCTGAAAAATGTGTGTGATGGTCATTCCTTGCCATGCCATCCGGAATGGCTCTAAAAGATTCACCATGACACTATAATCGAGCGGCTGCAACTTTCGTTACCACACCGTCAAGGTATACTAGGGTCATCCGGTACTTTTGACAAATACCCAAAATGAATCAAATCCATAAATCAATGTCTAAGTCACTAAAATCACAAAATATCTGACAATATAACACTCCAGGAAAATAATCAAAATTTAAAAACCCAGGTCGATCATAATATACATCCAAAAACAACTTCAATAAAATCACAATATATTTTTTTAGAAAAATAATCCAAATCCAAAATACATGCCAAAACATAAATATATAGAAGGTACATCTTCAATCAAAATAATATCTGAAACTGTTAATCATGATTGTGGAACTGTCCAGAATCAAATGAGCTGAATTGATACAAGAATACCCATTGGAAACTCAACAAATGCTGAAATATCCAATCTCAGAGTCCTGATGAAATCTTCATTCCGCAGCAGTCAAGCCAACACTCAAAGAGGGCGATAATGATCTAAGTCAACACGAAGTCAACGCACGAAAGGAATAACAGGACAATCAACCAAGGCGAAACACCGGTAGAGAGTACAGAACCTAAGATAAATAACAAATAATCCAATAATGGAGATGAGACAACATCACATCAGATAAGGTGATCGACATGACCAACTATAGGATCATATCCATCAAACAAGGATCAAAGTAGATAATACGAATAAGACATGGCCAAGCAAGATATGTCCAGGTAGAGATAAGGACCAGTTTGCAAGATCAAGGGAGCGAAGGGCAAGTGTAACAAGTGGGAATACCAAATAATAGTGGACTGAGATCAATAATCATGTGATACCCAGTATCTCAAAATGAGACCTGTATGGGCCACCACTAAAATCATGTCACGCCCCAGTACCGAAATACGGGGACGGACGTCGGCCAGCTACACCGTATAAGGTACGAATACGTTATACGGCGATGACGGCTGTCAATCTTGCTGGGTATCCTAGCATGCAATCATTCTATGGCCTAAATCCAATCTCATATCTACAAGCAATAACAATAAAATACTAAGCAAGAGAAAGAATCATATGGAAAGCAGGAAATACTCATATGATAATCAGGAAATCTACAGTACAGGATAATAATGTAGATGAGTATACCTTTTCACAGTTTCTAGCATGGTCGAAAACTGAAGCATATCCTCCAAGTTAAGTCTGGAAGACCCACCGGGTCGGTTACGGGCAATCTGGAAACAATCCAGGGTTGGTCAGGCCAACCGTAGCAAGTACCAGAAAGGAAGGCTCAAGGACGGGCGAAGAAAAGCCAGCAGGATAAAATATGACAGGAATGGCATATATAAATAGTACATGAGGGTAGGGGTCGTGCGGTACCAACGCCGATAGCAATCCATAACTAATGTAGCTAGATAACCAACAATCATCACAATCTCCCTAACATCCAATAATACCTGCATCGCCGACTGTAACTCGAAATCAGTCGACTGTGAAAGCAACAAGCAAAATAATTAAGTGAATAAGCGGCCACTGAAATGATTACGACTTTCTATGTGGTGGTTGGGTTACCCCAACAATGCAAGTATGGGACTCCTCAGATCGTACCGTCCCAGCAAGGCTAGCGGGGCCAAGTATAACAAGACAAGATAAACACCGATCCCTCGTAAGGCCACCGTACGAGCAAGAGAAGTACATGGTACATAATAGTAGTCGAATATTGCCATCTACTAGTATGAATGGGAACAACATCCTGGGCGGCCAGCCTGCAAATCATGACTAATGTCTGTATTAAGGCTAGTATTGCACGATCTCGGGATTACGTTCCCCCTCAATGCCTCTACTAGTTTAAGTTACCAAGATTATTCGTACATGTATCCGGGATCACATGTCGTGGTCACATAATCACCCTCCTAGATATCGTACTTCAGTACAGGAATGCTAAGTAAGAATCAACCTCGGCACCTATAGTCCCAGTTGTGATTCATCCGTAGCGTAATGCACAAGCAATCAATCAATCCTGACCACGCTAAGACTATAGTCCAACTACCAGGGTACCCGTACAGGTAATCATATCATATAGCTAGAATATCAGGATGGCATCGCAATGCCATATAATCATGAAAGTAGCACCTCAAAGTGCCAGTAGACAAGGAGCACCACAGTATAAAATCAGGGCTAGTACCTTAAAGGGTAAGTTGGACTTATAGCACGGATACAAGTAGTCATGTCGAGAACAAGGACAAATCTTCCAGTCACAAGAAGTCATCTGCCCATATCGTGGCATGGATATCAGGTCAAGTACAAGATCAGAATCTCTACTATAATAACATCTCAAGCATATATGGGAGCCGACAGCTCCAATCATCAAGTCGGTCTATCTAACGGATCAATCTATCAGGAGTCTTCCATCCACAATGGAGTGAATATCACGTCAAGAAAGATAATCACCAAATACTAAGTTCATCACTATAAACAATGTTGGGCCATCTGGCTCACAAGAATCCTCTGAATCAATGATCACAAGCTATCAGTGTCACGACCCGCACCCACTTTTTGGACGCGAGCACGTGAGCAAGCCAGCTACGCATCAAGCGGACTCCAGCCCGACTCGAATACGTAAAAGCTGTCAAGGCTATGGTATACTGCGAAATCATGGCAAACAAATCTATATCTCAATCCACAATAAGAACACGAAACATGAATGAACACTATGGGTCGTGGTCTGCAGCCCACTAGCATACATGTCCGATTAGACTCCAAGAAATAACATGAGTCTATAAACTGAATCAATAAAAATGATATATCATGATAATGAAAGGAAAGCACGAGCTGGATGAACTGGATAATGAATATGGTATCAATACCTGAATCTCGCAAGCAATGTCGTAAACATCTGGATCCTACAAGTGTCATAATCATCCACCATCCAGAGCTGCTAACTAACTCCATATAATAACTAACCTGAAGAGATCATCAGGTCCTCAGGAGACATAGCAAGATACATAAAAACATGCCTATCTAGTAGTTTATCATGCAATAAAAAAAATACAGGAAGACAAATGGAAAAAGACCAATCAACACGAAAATACGACTATACACGACTGGAAGAACCACTACACATAAACGAACTGCTAGAGGAGAACAAGAGAACACGATGTCACGATGTCAACGGATAACCAATAGAATACTCAAACCCTCGCCCCTAGTGTGGACTTGCAGGTTTGAACAACTACTAACCCTCGTCACTAGTGTGGACTCGCAGGCTAGCATCACCCTCGCCCCTAGTATGGGCTCGCAGGTGTGGAACAGATAACTACTAACCCTCGCCCCTAGTGTGGACTCGTAGGCTAGCATCACCCTCGCCCCTAGTGTGGGCTCGCAAGTGTGAACCATATACTACTAACCCTCGCCCCTAGTGTGGACTCACAGGCTAGCATCACCCTCGTCCCTAGTGTGGGCTTGCAGGTGTGAACCATATACTACTAACCCTCGCCCCTAATATGGATTCACAGGTTAGCTTAAGACACAGGTAACAACTAACCCTCGTCCCTAATATGGACTCGCAGGTTAGCTTCAAGAATTCAAGGTACATCAGTTCCGTTATGACTTATTCATCCTATGACACGATGTGACTCAGTCCAAGAACAGGTGATGACACGACACGAACCAATCAGATACACGAGAAAATCAATCCAATATGAACTACAAAATTAACTATGAACAAGAACTATATATATATCCAATGTGAATTACAAAATTAACTATGAACAAGAACTATATATACATCCAATACGAACTATAAAGCTAACCATAAACAAGGGCTATATATATACTAGCATGCACGATGTACAATACACATGTCAATAATCAACTAGTAAAACTATATAATAATAGAAATATACATGTAAATAAACTGTAGAGGAAGGCAAGGTATCTTGCCTGGTGGTTGCATGTAGATCCAAATACATCTCATCAAACTGATAAACCATGAAGTCCAAGTCTCGCAACTGTCTCCGAAAGCTGAAACAGACATTGCCAACATTCTCAGAATAGTCAAATTAGCTAGAATTGCCTGTCCTTAAGTCTAATTCTGGACACAGGAGCAAAACTATAATTTTGGACCAAAACGGTGTCCGTCGTTGGATCCGCTTTGTACCGAAAAATGTGCCAGAGTCAATGGTCTCTAAAGTCATCAAACTATATGTCAACAGGTCCAATTTTCTGGTATGAACCCAACCGTATGTCCAAAGTTGGATTTCGGCGGGCCATACACAAAATCGTCCATTGAATCGTATCGTGGGGCCCACAAAATAGCAGTCCAATCAACTGTCTCAGAATAGGACCAAACTTGGCATACAGGACCAAAACAATGATACGGTTCTGTTGGCGTAAGTTTCGTCTCGATCTGACGAGCGTGCACAAAGTAATTAAAAAATTTGCACAGAGGCCGATACGGTGAATTTTGACGGATACGCATTACATTCGTCGCACACAATGCATATCCGTCAAAACATGTTGGTGGGCCAATTACGTGTGAGCTTTGACAGAATTTAAATTGGTCGCGTGTGTGCGACGAATGTGATGCATATCCGTCAAAATTCACCGTATCGGCCTCTGTGCAAATTGGTCGCAAGTCGTATCGGATACGCATCACATTCGTCGCACACACGCATCACCCGGATTGGCAGGACGCACGTCGTATCGGACAAATTTTCTAGTTTTCAAAACATGTTTTTCATAATTTTTAAATTAATTTAACTAGGATATCAATACAGAATAAAAAAATCTAATTGAAAGGTTTTATCCTTGGTTATGTGGTCTATAATTCTGTTAAATAGTTTTCCAAAAGGTCGATGGTCTGGCGAAGTGTCGCCTTCCAAAACAGTATCCTCCCACTCAAAACAGGGCATATTTGACACTAATTTTCGTCGAGATTTGACTCGATTTTTCATAGGGTTTCGATCATCTAGGATTTAAACAATTTAAAGGAAGATCAAGTCGAATATGTTGTGTGCATACCTGCGAAACTGGATCAAGCAATGGTCGAGCGAGACGGTGGAAAACCTACTGCAAAGTTGACATGATACTAGCCGTTGCTGCTGCATATTGTTGTTGTTGCAGTCGCACTTTCAGCACTGTGCACGCTCGCACGGTGGCTTCGGCCGCGCGTGGCAGTGGCGCCAACGGCCGTGGGGTGTTCGTCGGGACTGGGAAGGCACCGTGGGTGTGGTGGCACGGATTAGATTTAGGGTTTTCAATGACTTTCGTATGTGCATGTGTGTATTACAGGGGAACGAGGAAGGCTCGGGTTCGACTGGTTATATGCGTGGAGGAAATTGGCATGGGCTGGGAAAGCTTGGGGCCTGGAGGAGTTGGGTCCGGGCTGGCCTTAGCTCGGTTTGGCTTGTGGGGGGTTTTTGGTATTCATTTGTTTTTTTTATTTCCTTTATTTATTTCTATTATAGCCATTTATATATATATATATATATATATATATATATATATATATATATATATATATATATATATATATATATATATATATATATATATGCATATTTATAAATATGCATATATATATATATATATATATATATATATATATATATATATATATATATATATATATATATATATTTATATATATATATATATATATATATATAAAAAATATATATATATATATATATATATATATATATATATATATATATATATATATATATATATATATACGTATAATTCATTTGATCTTAAATTATCGAAATAGACGAATATTAATGATATAATCTAAGAACAATATGTTAATAACAGTAAAAAATAATACTAATAATAATAATAACAACAAAATACAATAACCAATAATTGTATAGTTTTGGGTTACACAATGCACTCCTACGTAATTGGCCCACCAATAATCGTGCCACCATTAAAATATCATCTAATTATAAATTAACAAATATTTAGAAAATATTCGTCAATCCCACGAATAAAATATGTAGTATATGCATCTACTTAAAACATGCCTATATGGGGTCTTTGCACACACTACATGCCTACCTGGGCTGGGGCTTGGTTTGGGTCCAGTCCGGGCTAGTTTGGTACAATCGGGTCACCTAAAAGTCAAATAATATTAATAATAAATAATTAACTTGTTTATGGAGGTCATGTCACAACTTGGCCTAGTTTTTCTAGTTAGGACACACTTATGGCTGGATCTTCCTTGGCATGGCTAGTACACTAATCAAGGCACGCCACTACACTACCCGTGCCATGTTTTCTAGTCTTTTGGTACTTCAAAACTCAACCATGGCTAAAATTATCTACCATAATAATTAACAAAATAATTATTTATAAAAATCTAAAATCACCATTTAAAACAAATAAATAATAAAAAAATTATTTTAAAAATTTTCGGGAAGGGAAGCTACAATCAGCAAACAAGCCTCACCACTACCAAGATATAGCAAACAAACCAGGTTTTGGGCGTTTGGAAAGTCGAGTAAAAATTATATAGGAATACCCTCGATATTCACCTCATCCCGCGAAACATTCACGATCATCAAAATCCAAGAATCCACATAGTCATGTCCGATCGAATTAGAACATCATCCAAAAAAATAACAACAGTATCCAAGAATCCACGGAAGTCCATCAAATCGATATCCCAAGATCGTACTATCTATGATACTCAATCCTCAGACATATCCAAAGTCACGAATCCCGATACCTAGGAAAACTGGTAGCCCTATCTGGCTAAACTAAGATAAATCCTAAAAAGGATGGCCAGGGGACAAGAATCTATAAATTAATGTCGCCAAAAAATGGCAAGGATTACATGAACCGCTCTGGAGCAGATCCACAATCCTTAAACCAAACATGGACCAGGGTTACAGACCGTCTCCCGAGTGGAACCGCGCTCCTCACGCTATCCGACGGACAAGACAGGTCAAGAGCTAGGTGACTTGTCTTATCAGGAGTCTACCTAGCAAGTACTGGAATCAGGCCACTATATCCAAAATAAGTAAGCACGAGTCTAGATCAGCAAACCAAAGAAATGGTTCTGCCTAATTCTTCGAACCAAATTCTCGACCGAGAATTCTGAATTTTTTTGTAAAATCTCCTCTATATTCTGGACGGGAGCTTCCAGCGAATTGGGACTAAATCCACTCGGTACAACCCGCCGCAGAATCGCAGACTGATAACACTAAGTCTCAGCTTCCAACAGCGCTATGATGTATACTGGGACCCAAGCTATAGCCGAGAACAATAAGTCTCGGCCTTCAGCAGTGCCACGATGCGTACTGGGTGCCAAGCCAACACATTCAACATGAACCACCACACAGGACGCATCAAGACCCACAGTCATATCCGAGCCACAAGCAAAGTCATAAAAATAGTTAGCCAAAATTGTCACCCGACCGCGAGTCGAACACGAGACATATGGGGACAATCCATACATGTGAGTCGTGCTCGTATCCTCGGAGGTGTGGATGACCCGTCCGAGTTGTCTGATACGGTCGTAAATCGATATCGAACCAAGCTATCCTAGGTTATCAACATGGCAGTTCTACTGCTAAGCTACACTAATCATGGTTATACATTTACAATTACATATGAATTAAATGCAATAAATTCTAGGAGAGAGGGCAAGAGCCGTCAATGAGCAAGGGATACTTGCCTAGAGGGCTCGGCTAGATAAGCAAGTCTCCGGCGATCGCGATCCAAGGTAGCACGTCCATCGAAGTCCTCTAAACACACAATAAACAATCATTCGAATAAAATATTAAAATAATAATAGAAATCACGATGGATGGCAGAAGGCTATACCGTCTAGCTCCCACAAGCAACACAGGAATCTGGTACAGAAACTGAGGCATACGGATCGATACGGGCACGCAAATCGAGACGTGCACATAACTCGAGACACGCATGAGAATCGAGATGAAGCGAAGATCGAGACAAATAAGAAACATAACGTGTATGCAAATCGAGATGTGCATGTAGACCGATACAGGAATACAAATCGTGACATACACATAAATCAAAATGTACACAAGAATCAAAATGACATAAATATCGAGGCAAATATGAATGGGACATGCACATAAATCAAGATGTGCACGTAGATCGAGGGATCGCGAATATCGAGATGGTGCACGAATCATCACGACACGCAAATTCAGGTACACATACGAATCGAAATGACACGAAGTCCAAGGTAGCTCGCAAACTAATACAGCATGCAAATCGGTGCCGCACGAATCACGAGGCAGGCGCAAAGGTCAAAATATGAAAATCGAGTCAACGTGCAAAGCGAGATGGCACGTTGCCCGAGGCAGCATGGGCTAGAGGCGTCCCGCTGCCCAAGGTAGCACGTATACCGAGGTAATACAAAAGTCAAAACTAATACGTACACCGAGGTGCACACATCTCAAAAGGCATAGAGAACGAGGGAGCGCACCAACCGAGGATGCGCTACTCGAGACAAGCACACCGTACGAGGCAGCGTGCTGCTCGATACAACACGAATCCTTTGGCACGTAAAACAAGGGCTCGCTCCCCGAGAAGTGCATAGCATGAGGCAGCACAACGGAGGTACTGGCTACCGGAGTGAAAAAGGATAGAGGGGCGGAAGAGCTGAGGGAGGCCGACCATGGTGGTGGTGGTCGCCGGAGGTGGCCGAAGAAGACAGAGAGGTGGTAGAGGTGGTCGCGGCTAGAGGCGCATATGGAGGCGACGACGACGATGATGACGATGGTGGTGGTAGAAAACGATGACAGCGATGGTGGTGACACTCGTGGGTGATGGCGGCGGAGGCGATCGTCGGCGGTCGAGGGGTCGAAAAAATGGTCAGGAGAAGGAGACAGAGAGAGATCAAGAGATGGAGAGAGGGATCGAGCGAGAGAGTAAAGGGGCTGGGGTCAGTGAGCGAGAGAGAGGAGATAAGTGAGGGAGAGGGGTTAGAGGAGAGGGTTAGATCGGGAGAGAGAGTGGGCGAGAAAAGAGTGAAGAGAGAGAGAGAGAGAGCTGACATGGGGGTGTTCTCCAGAGAGAAAGGAGCGGGAGAGAGAGGGAAAGTGAGGGGGTGGGTGGTTGAGTGAGGATAGAGGAAGAGAATATGGGTTGGGGTTAGGGTTAGGTATTTGGGAGGGTAGCTAGGTAATTTAACAATAATAATAAAAATCATAATAATAATAACAACAATGGGAATAGGAATAATCCTAACTATGAAGCTAACGATACTACTACAATAATAATAATAATAAATACTAACTATAAAAATGTCAAGTCCTAACAACGAAGGCCAAATCAAGATTCAATAATAATAAATTTTAAATAATACGAAATTTTAAAATTATCAAAATATCAAATACGATTACTTGCCTATTTTTAAAATAGGGATTTGACAACAACGGAGCCTTTGCGCTTTCAGGCGACGACTGGACTATGTTTCGAAGACGACTGAACCTTTGTGCGTTTGAGTGACGAGTATACTATGTTTCAAGTAGTAAATTCACTGTGCTTTATGGCGATGAATAGGCTATGCTTCAGGCTAACGAGGTTACTGTGCTTTTGGAGCGGCAGACGGACTTGTGTTGGATGCAATGGTGTTTTCCAAGTCTTTGATAAAGGGGGTTGAGCTTTCTGGGTCGAAGCAGAGGTCTACGTCGTTGAAGTTAGGATATTGTGTAGTCATCACCAGTCTGCGCCTCCTGCTGGCACAGGATTATAGCTGCGCTTTTGGTTTGAAGAAGCTGTCTTTGAAGTCTTTTTAAGAGCAATTAACGACAACTCTTTAAGGAATGACTCTCTCTTAATTGCCACCGTTACTTAGAAAATTTCAAGGGGTCTTTTAATGGTCTAAGACTTAGTCAAATGAACCCATTTAATGAGGTTCATCGTGTTGAGTCTTAGGTTCATCCCATTAATATGAGAATTTTGACCGACGGCCCCGTGGTCTATGTCTTGGACCACTTCTGTCCTATATAAGGGGGAGTTTCTTCCGAAGAGTCACGTCTTTCTCTTTTTGTCCTTCAACACCATGCTGGATCCAGACTTAGCTTCGAACGGCCGTTGGCCTTACCTAAGTCGGATTTTGATTGAGGATCCTTTCGTTCAAAGGAGCTGTGCCTTCGTAGAAGAACTGCTGATGAGCTTTGGGATGTGCTGGAATGCTTCTCATGGGGAGTTTGAACCTGAGCGACATCTTGGAGGTCCTGACGATCAAGTTTGGTCTGGTTGCCAGTATAAAGTGCCGCAGGTTGTGCCCTGCCCTGCTCATTAGCGACTGTGTGCTTCCGTTAGGCTGGAAGAGCCTTAGAAGCTTATTCGCTTTTGAAAAGGGCCTCCTGTCGTGCTGTGGACTGAATTCTCGCTCGGGCCAATAGTTGCTTCAGGGAGAGCTATGCGTCTGAGAGGGGGTACTATGGTGGCAGAATTTGATGGCGAATATATTCACATCTTCTATCTATGGTCCCTCCTCTCATGACGATTACACTGTGAAGATGAACCCTAGCGTAGATACGTAGAAGTTTTTAGTTCAGCGTATGTAATCACAAATACTTTGTAATAGATCCTTGTAATTTGGAAGTCTTCTTTTATGCAATCGTGACAAATCTGTAATAGACTCTTGTAGCCATGATTTAATAAAAAGAACTTTCCTTGAACTTTTTATCTATTTTTTGTGAGTTTGTCTTTTCTGTTGGCGTGCTTGACCGTCTACGCTTCTGTGAAGCTGGGTTGGTAGCGAGAGCAAAAACCTGCGCCTTAGTCATCTACGCCTTTGTGAAGATAGGTGAGTAGCAAGAGTACCCACCTGCGCCTTGTGTCACCCTGCACTTTTTTATGCTTCTACAAGACCCCCTTCAAAGTGTCCCGAACTTGAGTCAAGCTCGGAATACTTTGAAAAGAAGCATGACACGTGTTTCTTTGTAGGCGAAATGTCCATCACGTCTGCTGCCAGGCTGACGTTATGCTTGGACTTCAGCATTAAATACCTCAAGCCGTCGCTTCCTTAAGTTTTGATCATGACCCCTTATTTCTTGCGAACGTTTATTATGACCTTTTTTTGAACCCATGTCGTTTTGAGGGTTTACGAAGCGTCTTGTCTTCTTTTGTTGACATGGCACGACTCTGCCTATAAGTAGGAATATTAGGGGAGAGAGAAAGGCTTTCTTTATTTTCACCTACTCTTTCACCGAAACCTTTGTCAGAGTCTTCTCCTTATTTCAAACCAACTTTTTCTGCCATAGTTCACAAAAAATCAAACGCACGGAAGGTACCTGCGGCGAGCTCTAGGAAGACTAAAAGAAAGGGGCCCGCCTCCGATACCAGTGACGTTGTGAGTCTTCGATTGCTGGTATAGCGGTTTACGATGACGTACAACCGCCTGTCGCAGGTTTTCACTTTGATATATTTTATGTCCATGAGTGACCATTCTTCTAAATACTGCTTTTATAGAAGGTTCGTCTTTTTCTTGTTGATTGTACACAGACACCCATTCTTCAGACGGGTGTTTGTAGATGCGCTGACATTTTGTCCAACCGATGCGCATATTTGTTATTTCAATAGAATAACAACTGTAAATGTGCTGAAGTTCTTGCTAACACGTATGGCGTGATACCTGTGCTGAAGTTAACTTGAGGAAGTTGTGTTTTTTGTCTCAATTTTATTTTCTTTTTGTGCAGTTTCCGTACTGTCTCCCTGCACGATATTCTTTACGACTTCTCCTCCTGCTCGTTGGGGCCAAATATCGAACATGATCTTGTTACCTCGTTTGCAAGGTTAATCGCCATGGATTAGCCGGTTGGGCGGCTGGATGAAATACAGGCGTAGAGCGTGAGCTATTTTTGCCGTATGCTAGATCAGGACAGGGTAACACCTTCCCTTGATATTGATGGCGGAAAGTTGAATCCCCAATTCCTCTTTGGTGATCGACTGGTTCAGAGGAGATAGAACTCTTCTCCCTCACGTCGGCCTAGTTTTTTGAGAATAATGGTCTCTTTTTGTACGTCCCACTGACTGACCGCCATCTATCGTTGTCTGTTTTCTCTTGTTTTGCCGAGAAACGATGTTTGGAGTGGGATTTAACCCCTAGCCAGGCAGGTCTGGCTTCGGGCCAGATTAGGGCAGAGAAGGGTCAAGATACTCTTGTATCCATTCAGGATGGGCCATCATCTCCCCTGCGGTTGCTGCTTCCCGGAAGTAGGTTTAGTGACATCCTTGTGGATCTGCATCCTTCTGGTGCTTCCAACTTTGCAAACAGACTCCTGGCTGCTGGTCACACATATCCGAATGGCCTCTTCCTGGTAGAAGGCTAGGTTCACTTTGACAAGAAGTGGAGTGATCTGACCCGGTAGATGTTGCGTACTTTTAAAGACGATATCAGTGGTATTGTCCTTCGTCGTGCCATAAAGGGCACTGAGTACGGGATTCCTGTCAATCACACTTTGTTTTTGGCTTTGCTGGAGCTGTTTAATCAAGACACCGGGACCTTCTTTCTGCCGTGCGGGAAGATGGGACCACTACAAGAAAAATGATGTTTTTTGACGGTTTATTTTTTAACGGTCATGAAAAACTGTCAAGGAAATGAGCTATCTTGACGGTTTTAGCCTTACGTCAATAAATGACACATTTTATGTTAATTTAGCAATTTTATACCATAATAGTTGACATAATTAGAGGATCCGTCAAGAAATATTATTTTATTTAGTGATGGTTCGGTAATAACCGTCAACTAATATATGTGCGAAAAAATTGTGCGCACATTTCAAGTGCCATTTTAGTAATTTTTTGAAAGTTATTTTTACTACAGTATATACGTTGACGGTTTAGTAATTATTTTTGTAGCTGATCTCCATAAGGAGAACAAATCCCTCTCTTCACCTCACAAAAAAGGGTTTTTCTAAGGGCACCACACTTTTTACTTGGGGCTAGCCCAAAAATGTTCAAAAAATTACAAGTTTGCCATTCTTTTTTTACTTGGGGCTAGCCCAATTTATTTCCAGTAATCAGTCCTAAGACTGCCAGCAGGTTGGCAGTCCTAACATATGTTTGGACTGCCAACTTGTTGGCAGTCCTGTTATGACCCGTACCCGCTTTTCCGTATACGAGACGTGTCCAAGCCAGCCTATGCCGTAGAGTCGGCGGTAGAACGCTGTCAAGCCCGCAAGAAATAAATGCTAAAAATATAATATTTGCTGTTCATTCACATTTCTAAATTTATTACAACATTTACAACATTTATATTTAAAGAAAGTACAAGGTTCTCACAATTAATGAAAATGATACACTGCTATCTATTTCTAGGTTTCTGTCTGCATGTACACCCGTATCTTCCAAGCTAAGTGAAGCCACAGCTAACCTGAAAATGATAGTTTTCAGTCAGGAATGGAACAAGTACACAAACTGACGGTAATGCGAAAACACAATAGAATTAACAAGACATGAAAATAACATATGGAATATGAAAGCTAGAAAGTAACTGATGACATGGCGGGTGGTGAAGAAGACAAGGAAAAATAAATAAAAGACAACTACCTATATGGTGTAAAATATCATTTTCGACATGTGAACGGCTAGGGGGTAAATCCGGCACACTGTACGTGTCATGTGCAGCTGCTATCAGACAAGAATAGACATTTTGGGGATATTTTTGGGTAGTCACATGTCTACTAAGATATTTCCCCTTCCGACTACTCCGTGTGAAGAGCGTGTCAACAAGCAGCAAGATATATGTATGAACAAGAAATGAGAAGACTACTATGAATCGAAAGCAGTCAGAAAGTGCACTTACCTGAGGTCCTTAGCTGGAGAAACCGATTGTACAACCACATCAGATAAGTCACTAAAGTCAACACATGCAAAAAGTCTCCAGATGCTGAAATAAACATTACCAACGTTCTCAGAATAGTCATATTAGCTATAATTGCCTGTCCTTAAGTCCAATTCTGGACACAGGGGCAAAACGGTAATTTTGGGTCAAAACGGTGTCCGTCGTTAGATCCGCTTTGCACTAAAAAGCGTGCCAGAGTCAACGGTCTCTAAAGTCGCCAAACTATATGTCAACATGTCCAATTTTTCGATGCAAACCCAACTGTATGTCCAAAGTTGGATTTCGGCGGGCCATGCACAAAATTACCCGTTGAGTAGGACCGTGGGGCCCGCAAAACGGTAGTCCGATCAACTATCACAAAATCGGACCAAACTTGGCATACAGGACCAAAAAAACGATACGGTCCTGTTGGCGCAAGTTTTGTCTCGATCTGACGAACGGGCACTAAGTAATTGGGAGATTTGCACAGAGACCGATACGGTAAATTTCGACGGATACGAATTAAATTCGTCGCGCACCCGCGACCAATTTGAATTCCGTCAAAGCCCACACGTCCACGAAGCCGTTACACACCTTTCGATGCTTTCGGTTCGCGACCAAGTTGTCCGGTTTGGCGGGACGCACGTGGCATTGGAGTGTTTTTTATTAAATTTAGTTTTCGAAATAAGGTTTTTTCGAATTTTCAAGAATGGATTAATCTGTACACGGTTTATGAAATTCAGAACTACGAAATAGTTTCTGATCCCCTATATGTTGTCTAAAAATATGTTCAAATAGAATTTCTAATTTGGCATTAGATCGATCGAAATCGATCTCCAAACATGGATGATTGGACTGCACTAGTGTTCTGTTTTTGTACCGTTTTTGCTCGACTTCGTGTCGATATTGCGGACAGGTTTCTCTACGTTTATCGAAGTTATTTAATGGGATCTAAAGAGGGTCAGGTGAGGTTCATACCAGAGTTCGTAGCTCGCGAAGCCATCCATTATCCGCGATGAATCATCGCTGTGAAGGTAGACTCCTCGCAGCACAGTTGCCGCCTTTGCTTTGTTCCAGGCCGCACGGCCTTGCTGTCGTCGGTCGACGGCCGACGGTCGACCAGCCTGCGGCGGCACGCGCGGGCAGGGAAGGGGCACAAGATCGGGGAAGTATTTTTAAGGTTTTGGTTAGGTATGAGTGATCCTCGATCTCGTGTTATATATATATACATATGGTTTGCTGGAAAACAAGAGAGCGGTGCTCTCGGGTCTGCCTGGCTAGTTATTCAAGCTGTGGGGGCTCGGCTGCTCTGTTGTAGGCCGGCTGGGCTGGGCTGGGCCGGCCTGGCTGGGCTGGGCCGGCCTGGCTGCTCCTATTGCTTATTCTTTTCCTTTTTTATTTCCATTTCTATTTATTAGTCTAATTCATATATATATATATATATATATATATATATATATATATATATATATATATATATATATATCTTATACACACACACAAATACATATATATATATATATATATATATATATATATATATATATATATATATATATATATATATATATTTGTATATATATATATATATATTTGTATATATATATACAAATATATATATATATATCTATATATATATATATATATATATATATATATATATATATATATATATATATATATATATATATATATATATATATATATATATATATATTGTTTATACATAATATATATATATATATATATATATATATATATATATATATACAAATATATATATATATATATATATATATATATATATATATATATATATATATATATTTTTTATATATATATATTTTATATATATATTTATATATTTGTATATATATATATACAAATATATATATTTTTTATATATTTGTATATATATATATATATATATATATATATATATATATATATATATATATATATATATAATATATTTATATATTCACTCACATATATTTATCTATACATCCACCCATATATATTATACATTTATATATACACATATATCTTTTGAATAAGAATAAATGATGATAACTAATAATAATAAATAATTTATATTTAATAACCACAATAATAATATTAATATTATATAACCTCAATAAAATAATAATAATAATAACGAAATTCAATAAGCCAATAATGGTGTACATGCCTTTGCGTACAGTCCAATACTCCAGAATATACAAGTACCTATTTTATACTAATATCCTTGAATATTAACTAATAAGGATATTTATAATATTTAAATAAGAATACTTAGAAATATTCACTAGATCACTAAAATGGGATACGACACAATCATACCAAAATATACCAACACGAATGTCATTAGACGTACCGCATGACTACATGGGCTTGGGCTCGGTTCAGGTCCAGTTAGACTAATTTGGTACAACCGGATCTCCTAAACGTCAAATAGTATTAATAATAAATAATTAAACTATTAATAATGGTCATGTCACAACTTGTCCTGGTTTTCCTAATTAGGATATCACTATGGCTCGGTCTTCCCCTACCATGACTAAACACTAGTTAAAACACGCTACTGCACTATCCTTGCCATAATTCCTAGTCACCTTGTACTCCAAATCCCAACTATGACTAAGACCATCTATCGTAATAATTAACCAATAATTAATTCTAAAATCACCATTTAAATCAAATAAATATTAATAAAAAATAATTCAAAATTTTCGGGAAGGGGAGCTACAAATCTACCCACCTTAAAAATAATTTCGTCCTCAAAATTCAAATTCATAACTATTCCTTAAAATTCAAAGTCTACTATTACCTTAATCTCCTCATATTTAATTCCTCAAAATATTTTATGACAATTTCTAGTCATTTTGTAACTCCGAATACTTGAGGACTTCTACCCACCTTTGGTCACACTACTCCTCAAATTAAAATCTTATAATCTTCCAACTAGTTTGTAACAATCCTACCAACAAATTTCTAGGCATATGACATCTATAATCCTCTCATATTTATCAAGTAACACAAAATTTAACAAGCAACAAATTCGCACAAGTAGTAAAGAAATATTGGGAAATTATAGCAAGCATGACCTTCGTCGCTCTGCAAATAGGAAGGACAGAAAGATTAGTCGAGAGCAATTATGAAGTTCCAAGAGCGGTAGAGAGTATCCAATGATGCAGATAGAATGAAAGTCTATGAACCATTGACTTATTTGCTAGATTGAGCTACTCTAGTCTAGTCACTTACTAAATCGAAGAACCCTTCATTTCCTAGAGTGGCTTGCAATCCGTGCAATACAGAAGTCCCATTTTTGAAATTAATCTAAACAAGGTTCATAATAGAACGACATTTGAGAAATCAAGATTGTGATCTTTTTCGTGGTTGTTTAAACACACGAGCAAGGAATATAAATGTAATACAAGATCGTATCGCAACTTCCTGGTAGATGAAATAAGGTTTACGAATGACTTCACATTCTAAAAGGTGGAGAATACATAATTGGTGTAGGAACCTAGTTCAAATAATTTGGTTTTCTAGTCCGAATATGGTGATATGCATGTATAGGTTTTACTGAGTCTTAATGGGCTTCCTGATTTGGACATCCCTCGTTGGTTGGGTGAACCTTGGATTGCAATCTATATGGACTGGACAAGATTCCAATGATAAACTATTCCTACTAGATTAGGGTATTCTAGAATAGGTTTCTATTCAAGGGGTTGAGCTAGTTGCCCGTCAGGTTGGTTAGCTAGGTTCATAAAGCCCGAAATACGCCTTCCGTGACCTTTGTGTTTAAGTAGCACATAAGGTCTCAATTGGGTGGCATACTAGTGGCATGTATGTAGTGGGCTTCGAGTAGATCACAGCCATATATTGAGTCGAGGTTGAGGCTCTAATGGAAGTCGGAAAGTATACCGGTATTACGATAAGGGTTATGGCTAATCCTTTTAACCTGAAAGTAGTACCCCAAAAATAGAGTACAAGGGGACGAGTTTGAGTGGGACATGATATACCTAGATGAAGGTGGACTCGTCTAGGTCTTGCATATAAAATTGGTTGGAAGGTAATCGCTGGTCTCGTGCTCCAAAATTTAATGACACGGTCGGGGACACAAAATGACCTAAACGGAAAGTGGGAGTCCATGGGGCACTAATTATCCTGCTAATGGAAAATTATTTTAGTCAATTAATAATCCTCGTATATCCCAAAATTTTTAGAAGGCTTACTGTCTACCCACCTTAGAAACTAAGACATAGTTTTAAGAATAATGAGGTTAGAAGGATTCCAAAGTCCGGATATTGTACCCCGACACTTGTTAATGAAGAATAAGGCACGACGTAACGGGATACGGTAGATATAAGTCAAGCAAGGGTTATTTCTCAATAAATGGAAAAACGAGTGTGAATAATGACACAGGGTCGATAAAATAAAGTGATCTACTCGTCCATAGTATACAAGAGTTATCTACGGGGTAACCAACTCTAAGGCACATCATATGAAAAGATTTCTAACAACTGAGTCGTGAATTTCTATTTGTGTCAAACCTGCCAGACTATTGTCACAAGGGTTCTAGTTAAACCAAGCTTCAAACAAATGATTAGAGGCTCACAACATTTTGTCTCTGGAGAACAGGTAGTCTCCTAGGGTGGCATTTGGTCAAGGGAAAGATCCTAATCATTCTCGGACTCCAATGACCAGGAGATCATGATAGTAGATTTAGTGTCGAAAGGAGGACAAGTAACTTAAGGCAAGGTTCTAGTTACCTGGCTGGCCGATGGTAGTTACCCTTGTGTATACAACCATCATAGCCATGGGGATACCCTATATCTCTCTACCAATTATAAGCTTTCGTCTTTCCAAATCAGTAAAAGATAAAACAATAGGGTTCAAGGGAGATGTCACTGAACACAATTATGTGATTCAAAAGCGAATGTATAATTCAAGATGAATTATCAAAGCAGTCGCGGATGAGATCCTGGAGACATCTATATCTCAATCCACGTAGGGTAATTAGATGAAGAGCGAACCAAATGCATCATGGTTGATCAGACCTTAATACAATGATTCTGATTAGACAATATGTTAGTGAGCGTCCCTAATAAACATATGTCTCGAATTAAGCTCGATAAAGAGTAATCTTGCAAAACTAGACTGTAATAGCAGCATTGGTCAAGATAGTCAAAATATAAGTAGGCGAGATTTTTGGAAAAAGGTACAAGTAGTTTGAGTTTTGAGAAAATCAAAACCTTACCTGGTGTTCTTGCTTATACATTCATCCTACTATCTACCTATCCATAAGGCCTGGGTCGACTAATGGGTTATGGATCTCTAAATTTCATATTCTAGGTAAACCTATTAGTGTCAGTCACTTACCTTGTTAATAGATCACAAGGATCACATAATGCTAAATTGAGAGACATGCTACCGACTTATAGAGCTTCCACTAGTATTGGCTTTGGGTCTTATGGAACATACAGGGCATTTCTATCCCCTATAGTATCCTAAACTTGTAATTACATCTGAAGTCATTTTACCGAGAATTATGCCTCGCCTGTATACTCGGGCGGTGATAAACCCTTGGTTCCGTGATTCAGCTGTGATAAGCTATCAGGTGCTCTACCTTATATTGACACAAGGGTATCTAAGATCTAAAGAGGTCAACGAGGACATAGTTTTAGCAATGTTCCATAAACTATAATTCTTCGAAATGATTTCAATTCTATGGGTTGTGCATTGCCAGTGCGCTGCTGGCTGCAGTAAACTCACATTCTCCACTCTCAAATAATTGATGACAGTACGCTGCTGTCTAAACTTTATGAGTTAACTAATATTCCTTTAATTATAACCGTAAAAATTCATGAGCTTCTAGAGATTCAAACAAGTTGACTAAAAAAATAAAGCATAGGTATTTGTCCTATCAGTCACAACACTTAAAATAAAAGATTTAACATGGAGAAAATAACTAAAGACAAAAGAAATACAAACATTCTAGTATCTATTTCATATGTGTTTCAATAGTTGAGGGAAAATCTCGAATCAATCTACCTCGAGATTCGTATATGAATAGCAGAATTAGAAATTATAAACCAGTTCCTTACAACAAAATAGAATTTAAATAGACAGTTCTAACTTATGATATAAGATTTATATCTAAATAGAGCAAAAGAAAACTGAATAGGTTATCAAGATTATAGCCTTAATTATGGGAAAGCCTAACTAATCAAGTGAATAATAGACTAAGATTGAAGCGTATCATCGTATCAAAAGCAATAATGTATCTAGCAAGCTATTCGAATTCAATAATTCTTTATCTAAATTGCACGGCCTATCTGACAACCTTAACTAACCAACGGTCTATCTGGACAAGGGACTCCTAGTCTTAGTCATTCTCTTAAACTATTTCAATCCTATTGTGAATGAGCATTCCTAGTCGCAGGCTCGTATAAGCCCCTGTTTTTCAAATTTCATTTTAATTAGTGTTAATTAATTTTTAATGTCAATTTTAGCCTTAAAATAATTATTTAGATTTTTAGGAATTTTTCTAGAATTTTTAAATGATTTTTAAATGAGTTTTAAAATACAAAAATATTAATTTGTAATTTTCTAAATTGTTTTAATATATGTTTATAATTTTCTAAATTGTTTTGTAGTCAGTTTGTAATTAATTATTTGTTTTAGTTACGGAATGCAAATTTTAATTTGCATTTAAAGCTGGGAGGACCTAACTATAAATCCTAAATCTAGGAGGACCCTAATGCTAAACCGCAGTCACCCCCCTCCCCCCCCACGAACACTCTCTCTCCCCTCACCCACTCCGCTGACCGACGACCGCCAGCGTACCCTGCCCCCGCCCTTTTCGGCTGCCCCCGACCGCCTTAAGCCCCCTATTTAAATCCCCTCACCCCCCTCAGCTCGACCACCCCCACTTCGATCCACCACAGCCACCGCAGCCCCCGTCTTCCCCATTTATATCCCGCCTGAACCCTAGTTCCGGCGACACGCCACCACCGCCTTACCAACCGTCGTCGTCGATCGCCACCACCGCCATTCGATGCGCCGCGGCGAGACGATCGCAGCGCCACCGGAGCACCCCGACCACGGTGCCTCCTCCGCCGTCCCCAGATCATGAAACCCCTCTGAGAAGTCGGACACGTACGTGTCAGTTTGATTTCGTGTCTTTTTGTGTCTCGAATTCACATGGGTGACTCGCCATGACACGGGTGATCCTTGGGTAAGCTTGGACACGGCCGATTCAAATCGTGCGTGTCGTGCTGAGTGTAGACACGAGACACCTGTGTCCCTAGCTGTCAGGACACAGGACTGTGTTTATATTTTTTTTATCATTTAAACGCTTAAAACCTAAATAAAATTAACCTACTCCTAAACCTAACATAAGCCGTGGGCTGACCCCCTGGCCAGCCCGACCCGACTTAAAATCCCCCTCTCCCCGCGCGTTGGCTCGGGTTCGAGCCCCCCCCTTCACTGCTGTTTCTTTTTCTTTTTCTTTTCCTTTTTCTTTTTCTGTTTTATATATACATATTTATATATATATGTATATATGTATATTAGTATATATATGTATATACTGTATATTTGGCAGTATTTTATATATGTATATATAATTTTATAGTTAGTAAATTCTTATATATGTATATTTGTATTTATATACATATATGTATATATGTATATATTTCCATGTGTATATATATTATTATATATGCTAATATATATATGTATATAATATTTGTATATGTATATATACTTTTAATTAAGTATTTTCTTATATATATATGTACTTTTAACATAGGTATGTATATATTCATTTTGTATAATTTTACCTTATTATAATATTAATATTTAATTTGCACTTTTTACCAATTTGTATTTTTGTATATTTAAATTACTGCAACCATTTGGTGTCCAAGCCTAGCATGAGTTTTTGGGTCCAAATGTGTTTTCACACATTCAAGACCTGTACAAGTCATATTGGACTTGATTCATGGCCTTGGGTCCTGTATTTGAACTTTGGTTCAAATTATGTACATGGACAAAATACGCAGATAATTAATTATTTAATTTCAGATTGTGTGCAATGTTGTTTTTTATTTTTCTAAAAATACTTAAAATACTGTTAAAATTCTGGAAAAATAGTATTTAGATACTATGTTAATTTAGCTAATTTATTATAATTTTTATAGTATTTAATTTACAGTTTTGCCACTAGTTTGGCATGTGAAACCAAAACTCATTTTCTGTATACTTAGGAAAACTGATTTTTTATAAAATACTTGTACTGGTTAATAAATTCCAGAAAAATTATAATAAATTTCTATAATTAGCAAAGATCATTTTGGTACTTTATTTTATGTAAAAATAAGCTTTTTGTCTATCTCAAAAATTGTTAAAACACAATGATCATTTGATTTATTTATTGATCAATTACGACTTGTAACTTTTTGTGTTATTTTGAGTTTTAGCCATGTTGAACCTCACCCCTCACTAGTGTAAAGACCCTAGAAAGTTAGTTAAAGTAGTATGTTACCACACATTGGTCTCCTATGCTAAAGTCATCATTTTGGCTAGGTGCCCAGTCATAAGTCGTGTTGCACCAATTAGTGTCTTAGCGTTTTAGCTTAGTGTAAAAACTAAGTTATTGCATTTATTTCTATAGTGACGAGTTACCGGACAGCTATAGCACTTTTATCGCAGCTTGTTTTGCTTTGCTTGCTAGAGGCAAGTACTTTCTACGAACTTTACATACTGCTATAACAATAAACTGTGATTTACCAACCATGTTAAATGCTGATCCTTGGGGTAGCAAGTTAGAACTTTACATGTTGTATTACTTTTAGTCTCTACCATGTTTATACCGTATCTCATATCTCTCACATGTTTAAATAACGGGTTAAGGGGAAACTGTTAGTATTGTACGTGAACATGACCCCCTTCTCCGTATGTATTTACCGCGCTCGGTGACATTCTATATGTGACCTTGCCGTATGTTCTGATCCCGCGTTTGTGTATGGATATACACCGATGCCGTTCGTGCACGTATATGTACACCAGAAAAACTTGATATGTGCCGCTGTACATCCTATACACCTATTGACCGATTCACGTACATGCTACGGTTTTAAACTTTTAAACTACATGTTGTTAATTCTAAAAAGAACTAGTTAACCCATGATATGCCATGATTCCAGTTTATTACATTCCTGTTCATGCTTCGTATATTTAGTTTGCTAGATTCAGTACTTGCTCCCGTCCTGACAGGATAACGTTGTAGGTGTCCTTACTGAGGAGGAGTTACTCTGCGACACATATTATGGAGATACTGCCGAGGACCCGGCTTTACTTTACGAGGATGTTCCTGCAGGGAACCTCGCCTAGTTGTCTTTTGCTTTAGACTTTTGAGAGTAGTCATGTATTTAGACTACGTATTTTTGTAACTGGACATGTATCCAGTTTTACATTTCAGACTTGTACTTGGACATTTTACTATATATGACGACTTTTGTGTTTGGAGCATTTATGACTTTTATTCACTTATAGAACTGTTAGCACATTTAGTCTTATCCTGTTGTCTTTAGAACAGCTTACTACGTTTTATATCAAACATAGGCTGGGCATGACTCGGCCTGGCCCAACAATTTGGGTAGCGGGTCGTGACATGTTTTTAGTGGTGGCCCATGCAGGTCCTGACTAAATTGTTTGGTTACGTTATTGTACCAAGTATGCCTGCAATTAGGAACTTAAGGTAATTAGACAACATTAGGAATGACGCTTAGAACACCTAGAGGAATGCTAGGATTGCAACATAGGAAAATATCACATGTTTGCTATTATAATTAGATTTTCTTGTCTATGATTGCTTACTTTAACAAGTTCTTATAAGTCCTTTTTATGTAATTAGATGGTGCTTACTCGTTCATCCCAGTATGTTACACCTGAGAATGGTGCACTCTCTATCTAGTCAGCTGACCAGTTGACTGATACACCCCCACCTACCATACTCCCCCACTCCACAGATCCACAGACCCAGATGCCTCCACCACCTTCCACATCCCAGTCCCAGCGGGCCCCGATACTTCCACCACCCCTATCATCATACCTATCCAGGCTTCCGTCACACTCGACGAAAACCAGCTGCTCACTATGATCCAGGGGTTCCTAACAACCCATCAGGAGCAGACTGCCCTACTCCGCCAGAGCATGGAGCGTTCTAAGAAATGTCCCGTGGTCCCACCACCTGTAGAGCCACGGCAGAGAGCGGGGACGATCAAGGACTTCATGGGTCTGAACCCCAAGGAGTTCTCGGGGACTGAGGGCATAGTAGTAGTAGTAGATGACTGGCTAGATTCGGTAGAGAGGAAGATCCTAGGAGTCAGGATGCCGGGTGACCTCCAGGTCGAGGCAGCGGGATTTCTGCTGATAGACTTGGCAGGAGTCTGGTTCCAGAATGAGCCGTTATTTGCGAGAGGGAGAGCCACTTGGGATCAGTTCAAGACCCAGTTCAAGAAGAAATTCTTCTCGACCACTGCTAGAGTAGCCATGGGGCTACGATTCCAGAACATCCAGCAGGGAAATCGTTCTGTTGATGAGTATACTGCAGAGTTTAGTCGCCTGAGCCGTTTTGCTCCTAGTCTGGTTGCAGATCCAGAGGAGATGACCCGTAGGTTTTGCCACGGTCTAGTTCCAGACATCGGTATTCTTATAGTGGCGAACGGTACGACTGACTACTACCAGAGCCTAGAGTTGGCCCGGAGCATCGAGGAGCGTCTTCTGTCATACATGAGGCCGGCTTCTGTACACCTAGAGGGACCATCCAAGCGTCAGGCTTTCCAGCAGAGAGCACCGACGCCGCCCCAGCAGACTTACCGTCCCCCTATATCATATCACCTAACCCCGCGAGTTAGAGCCCGGGGACCCCGACAGCAGCAGCAGCCGAAGGAAGCTTTGTGTGTATACTGCAAGAGGCCAAGCCACGACTCTTTCGTCTGTAGAAAGAGGTTGGGTCAGTGTTTGGCTTGTGGGTCTGCCACCCATCAGTTTCGAGAGTGCCCAGTAGCGAAGACTAGAGGACCGCTTCCGACTCAGCAGCAGAGATTTGGGCAGCATCTGCAGCAGCAGAAGGGACCTCAGGGAAAGGTCTATAGTCTAGCCCTTGAGCCGGAGCCGGAGCAGGTTTCGGAGCCAGATTACTTAGCTGATGTCATCACAGGTCATGTTTATTTGCATACTTTTCTAGCTGTATGTTTGTTTGATTCTGGTGCATCTCATAGCTTCCTATCATTAGAGTTTATGCATAAATACCATATAGTAGCTACACCTACTGCGGAGATTAGTAGAGTGATGACGGAAGGAGGACCAGTGCCTATTAGATCTATCTATAGATGTTCTATTTTTATAGCCGGGAGAGAGTTCAGGGGACGATTCTTTGTGATGCCACTCCCCGATTATGATATCATATTGGGGATGGACTGGCTTAGTTATGCCCATGCATCTATAGACTGTCATGAGGGTAGTATTTTGTTCAGTCCCCCAGGCACAACACCATTCAGTGTCAGGAGGACAGGGCCGGAGATCAGCCTAGAGCCGAACTGTTGTGCGACAGTTGGGGACGTAGCACCGCCACACCCTATCATCAGGAAGTTTATGGATGTATTCCCAGAGGATCTTCCAGGGCTTCCGCCTGATAGAGATGTGGAGTTCACCATAGATTTAGTGCCGGGTTCATCACCAGTATCCCGAGCTTGCTATAGAGTGAATCCCAAGGAGGCAGTAGAGATGAAAGAGCAGATTGATGACCTGTTGAAAAAGGGTTTCATTCGATCCAGTGCTTCTCCATGGGGAGCACCAGTACTCTTTGTGTCTAAGAAGGATGGTACAGTCCGGTTGTGCATTGACTACCGGGCCTTGAATGCCATCACCATCAAGAACAAATATCCTCTGCCCAGGATAGATGATTTGTTCGACCAGTTGAGCGGGGCGAAGGTGTTTTCCTGGATAGACTTGAGATCCGGGTACCACCAGGTGAAGGTTAGGACAGCAGACATCCAGAAGACGGCGTTCAACACGAAGTACGGGCAGTACGAGTTTCTGGTGATGCCATTTGGTCTCACAAATATGCCAGCTGTCTTTATGAATTTGATGAATAAGATATTTCACCAGTATCTGGATAAGTTCGTCGTAGTGTTTATCGACGACATCCTGATATACTCGAAGACGCCGGAGGAGCATGCAAAGCACTTGCGGATAGTTTTGGGGATTCTGAGGCAGGAGAGATTGTTTGCTAAATTGTCGAAGTGCGAGTTCTTTTTAGACCGAGTGGAGTTTCTCGGCCATGTAGTCACTGGAGATGGAATCTCGGTGGATCCCAGGAAAATTGCTGCAGTTGAGACATGGAAGGCTCCGACGTCAGTTTCAGAGATCAGGAGCTTTCTGGGTTTAGCAGGCTATTATAGAAAGTTCGTCCAGGACTTTGCTAGGATAGCTGAACCCATGACGAAGCTGACGTGGAAGGACGCAAAGTACATCTGGTCAGAGGACTGCCAGGCAGCATTTGAGGAGCTGAAGAGGAGGCTGACGACCGCTCCAGTTTTGACATTACCTTCAGATTCTGGAGGTTTCACCATATATAGTGATGCTTCTGGGAAGGGACTAGGATGTGTCCTACAGCAGCATGGGAAAGTGATTGCTTATGCATCTAGGCAATTGCGGACTCATGAGAGAAATTATCCTACCCATGACCTAGAGTTAGCTGCGGTGATCTTTGCACTCAAGTTATGGAAATATTTCTTATACGGAGAGCGTGTGGAGATCTTTACTGACCACAAAAGCTTGAAGTATGTGTTCACGCAGAAAGAGCTGAACATGAGGCAAAGACGATGGTTGGAGTTGATGAAAGACTTCGACATCGATTTACAGTATCACCCCGGGAAGGCAAATGTGGTGGCGGATGCGCTGAGCAGACATCCAATGGCATGGTACCTGATGATTGATCGACATTTGCGGGAGGATCTGGAGAAGCTCGGTATCAAGCTAGTTCGGCCAGGATCAGTGATACAGATGATGGCGCTTGACATTCAGTCAGGTTTGTTGGAGCAGATCAGGGAGGCACAGTCTACAGATGAGAGCCTTCGCAGACTTCGAGCCCAGGCGTTAGCTAGATTGCTGGATGACTTCACGATAGCAGAGGATGGATCTTTGAGGCATGGCAGCCGATTGTGCGTGCCGAAGGGAGAGCTGGTAGAGGCAGTCTTGTAGGAGGCACACCGATCGAGATATTCTATTCACCCTGGTGCTAACAAGATGTACCGTGACTTGCGGGAACATCTTTGGTGGCACGGGATGAAGAGGGATGTATCACATTTCATCTCGAGATGCCTAGTTTGTCAGCAGGTCAAGTCGGAGCGCCAGAGGCCAGCTGGTTTGTTGCAGCCGTTATCCATTCTCGAGTGGAAGTGGGAACATATTACGATGGACTTCGTCTCAGGGCTTTCTCGTTCCCAAGGAGGGAAGGATGCCATTTGGGTCATCGTGGACAGGCTGACGAAGTGTGCGCACTTCATACCCTTCAAGGTGGGGCTTTCCATCGAGAAGTTGGCGGAGCTATACATGCATCAGGTAGTTCGCCTACACGGAGTGCCGGTGAGCATCGTGTCAGACAGAGACAGCAGATTCACATCCCACTACTGGAGGAGGTTGCAGGAGGAGTTGGACAGTAGGCTCAAGTTCAGTACGGCGTACCACCCGCAGACAGATGGGCAGTCCGAGAGGACGATACAGACACTGGAGGATATGCTGAGGACCTGCGTGCTGGACTTCGAAGGAGCATGGGAGAGCCATCTGCACTTGGTAGAGTTTTCATACAACAACAGCTACCAAGCCAGTATCGGTATGTCTCCTTTCGAGGCGCTATATGGACGATGATGCCGCACACCGCTCTTTTGGGATGATGTTGGAGACAGAGTTATGCTTGGGCCAGAGATGATCACGGATGCAGCAGAGAAAGTTGGGATGATCAGAGACAGGCTGAGAGTAGCTCAGGATAGGCAGAAACACTGGGCTGATGCTAGTCGCAGGCCGATGGAGTTCGCAGACGGTAATATGGTACTAGTGAAGATATCACCTACTAGAGGGACGATCCGGTTCGGACGAGGAGGGAAGCTGAGCCCCAGATACATCGGGCCGTTCGAGGTACTTGGCAGGATCGGAGAGGTAGCTTACAGGGTTGCACTTCCACCCAACCTATCAGGAGTTCACGATGTCTTTCACGTATCTCAGCTGAGAAGATATGTTCCAGACCCCAATCATGTGCTAGATCATTCAGAGTTGGAGGTCGGATCGAGCCTTACAGTTTCTGAGCAGCCAGTGGAGATATTAGACAGGAGAGAGAAGAGGCTGAGGAACAAGGTTATACCCCTAGTACGAGTAGCTTGGAGCCGTCACTCTCCAGGTGAATCTACTTGGGAGAGGGAGTCGGACATGAGGGAGAGATACCCTTACTTGTTCGATCCAACCGCTGCGAGGGAACCACCCGTTCCCGCTTGATACCTTAGAGGTTAGTTTCGATTTTAGCCTTAGTCATTTATTGCATTGCTTGCTATGTTAGAATATTGTCGGGTCTTCAATCCTTGTGAATTTCGAGAACGAAATTTTTCAAGGAGGGAAGACTTGTAAGCCCCTGTTTTTCAAATTTCATTTTAATTAGTGTTAATTAATTTTTAATGTCAATTTTAGCCTTAAAATAATTATTTAGATTTTTAAGAATTTTTCTAGAATTTTTAAATGATTTTTAAATGAGTTTTAAAATACAAAAATATTAATTTGTAAGTTTCCAAATTGTTTTAATATCTGTTTGTAATTTTCTAAATTGTTTTGTAGTCAGTTTGTAATTAATTATTTGTTTTAGTTACGGAATGCAAATTCTAATTTGCATTTAAAGCTGGGAGGACCTAACTGTAAATCCTAAATCTAGGAGGACCCTAATGCTAAACCGCAGTCACCCTCCCCCCCCACGAACACTCTCTCTCCCCTCACCCACTCTGCTGACCGACGACCGCCAGCGCACCCTGCCCCCGCCCTTTTCGGCAGCCCCCGACCGCCTTAAGCCCCTATGTAAATCCCCTCACCCCCCCTCAGCTCGACCACCCCCACTTCGACCCACCACAGCCACCGCAGCCCCCGTCTTCCCCATTTACATCCCGCCTGTACCCTAGTTCCGGCGACACGCTACCACCGCCTCACCGACCGTCGTCGTCGATCGCCACGATCGCCATTCGACGCGCCGCGGCGAGACGACCGCAGCGCCACCGGAGCGCCCTGACCACGGCGCCTCCTCCGCCGTCCCCAGCTCTTGAAACCCCTCTGAGAAGTCGGACACGTACGTGTCAGTTTGATTTCGTGTCTTTTTGTGTCTCGAATTCACATGGGTGACTCGCTAGGACACGGATGATCCTTGGGTAAGCTTGGACACGGCCGATTCAAATCGTGCGTATCGTGCTGAGTGTAGACACGAGACACCTGTGTCCCTAACTGTCAGGACACAGGACTGTGTTTATATTTTTTTTTTATCATTTAAACGCTTAAAACCTAAATAAAATTAACCTACTCCTAATCCTAACACAAGCCGTGGGCTGACCCCCTGGCCAGCCCGACCCGACTTAAAATCCCCCCCCCCCCCCCGCGCGCTGGCTCGGGTTCGAGCCCCCCCTTCACTGCTGTTTCTTTTTTCTTTTTCTTTTCCTTTTTCTTTTTATGTTTTATATATATATATATATATATATATTTATATATATATGTATATTAGTATATATATATATGTATATACTGTATATTTGGCAGTATTTTATATATGTATATATAATTTTATAGTTAGTAAATTCTTATATATGTATATTTGTATTTATGTACATATATGTATATATGTATATATTTCCATGTGTATATATATTATTATATATATTAATATATATATATATATGTATACAATATTTGTATATGTATATATACTTTTAATTAAGTATTTTCTTATATATATATATATATATATATATATATATATGTACTTTTAACATAGGTATGTATATATTCATTTTGTATAATTTTACCTTATTATAATATTAATATTTAATTTGCACTTTTTACCAATTTGTATTTTTGTATATTTAAATTACTGCAACCATTTGGTGTCCAAGCCTAGCATGAATTTTTGGGTCCAAATGTGTTTTCACACATTCAAGACCTGTACAAGTCATATTGGACTTGATTCATGGCCTTGGGTCCTGTATTTGAACTTTGGTTCAAATTATGTACATGGACAAAATACGCAGATAATTAATTATTTAATTTCAGATTGTGTGCAATGCTGTTTTTTATTTTTCTAAAAATACTTAAAGTGCTGTTAAAATTCTGGAAAAATAGTATTTAGATACTATGTTAATTTAGCTAATTTAATGTAATTTTTATAGTATTTAATTTACAGTTTTGCCACTAGTTTGGCATATGAAACCAAAACTCATTTTCTGTATACTTAGGAAAACTGATTTTTTATAAAATAATTGTATTGGTTAATAAATTCCAGAAAATTTATAATAAATTTCTATAATTAGCAATTTATTTTATGTAAAAATAAGCTTTTTGTCTATCTCAAAAATTGTTAAAACACAATGATCATTTGATTTATTTATTGATTAATTACGACTTGTAACTTTTTGTGTTATTTTGAGTTTTAGCCGTGTTGAACCTCACCCCTCACTAGTGTAAAGACCCTAGAAAGTTAGTTAAAGTAGTGTGTCACCACACATTGGTCTCCTTTACTAAAGTCATCATTTTGGCTAGGTGTCCAGTCACAAGTCGTGTTGCACCAATTAGTGCCTTAGCGTTTTAGCTTAGTGTAAAAACTAAGTTATTGCATTTATTTCTACAGTGACGAGTTACCGGACATCTATAGCACTTTTATCGCAGCTTGTTTTGCTTTGCTTTGCTAGAGGCAAGTAGTTTCTACGAACTTTACATACTGCTATAACAATAAACTGTGATTTAACAACCATGTTAAATGCTGATCCTTGGGGTAGCAAGTTAGAACTTTACATGTTGTATTACTTTCAGTCTCTACCATGTTTATACCGCATCTCATATCTCTCACATGTTTAAATAACGGATTAAGGGAAAACTGTTAGTATTGTACGTGAACATGACCCCCTTCTCCGTATGTATTTACCGCGCTCGGTGACATTCTATATGTGACCTTGCCGTATGTTCTGATCCCGCGTTTGTGTATGGATATACACCGATGCCGTTCGTGCACGTATGTGCACACCAGAAAAACTTGATATGTGCCGCTGTACATCCTATACACCTATTGACCGATTCACGTATATGCTACGGTTTTAAACTTTAAACTACATGTTGTTAATCTAAAAAGAACTAATTAACCCATGATATACCATGATTCCAGTTTATTACATTCCTGTTCATGCTTCGTATATTTAGTTTGCTAGATTCAGTACTTGCTCCCGTCCTGACAGGATAACGTTGTAGGTGTCCTTACTGAGGAGGAGTTACTCTGCGACACATATTATGGAGATACTGCCGAGGACCCGGCTTTGCTTTACGAGGATGTTCCTGCAGGGAACCTCGCCTATTGTCTTTTGCTTTAGACTTTTGAGAGTAGTCATGTATTTAGACTACGTATTTTTTGTAACTGGACATGTATCCAGTTTTACATTTCAGACTTGTACTTGGACATTTTACTATATATGACGACTTTTGTGTTTGGAGCATTTATGACTTTTATTCACTTATATAACTGTTAGCACATTTAGTCTTATCCTGTTGTCTTTAGAACAGCTTACTACGTTTTATATCAAACGTAGGCTGGGCATGACTCGGCCTGGCCCAACAATTTGGGTAACGGGTCGTGACAGCTCGCAATAGTACGACTAACTTAAGTACTATCACGAGTTCGCATATTTTGCGAAAACAGACCTGCATGGGCCACCACAAAATCTTGTCACGACCCGCACCCGCTTTTCTTGATACGAGACGTGTCCAAGCCAGCCTACGCCGCAGAGTCGGCTGTAGAACGCTGTCAAGCTCGCAAGAAATAAATGCTCAAAATAGAATATTTGCTGCTTATTCACATTTCTAAATTTATTGCAACATTTACAACATTTATATTTAAAGAAAGTACAAGGTTCTCACAATTAATGAAAATGATACACTGCTATCTATTTCTAGGTTTCTGTCTGCATATACACCTGTATCTCTCAAGCTAAGTGAAGCCACAGCTAACCTAAAAAATGATAGTTTCCAGTCAGGAATGGAACAAGTACACAAATTGACGACAATGCGAAAACACAATAGAATTAATAAGACATGAAAATAACATATGGAATATGAAAGCTAGAAAGTAACTGATGACATGGCGGTGGTGAAGAAGACAAGGAAAAATAAATAAAAGACAACTACCTATGTGGTGTAAAATATCTTTTTCGACATGTGAACGGCTAGGGAGTAAATCCGGCACACTGTACGTGTCGTGTGCAGCTGCTATCATGCAAGAATAGACATTTTGGGGATATTTTTGGGTAGTCCACATGTCTACTAAAATATTTCCCCTTCCGACTACTCTGTGTGACGAGCGTGTTAACAAGCAGCAAGATATATATATGAACATGAAATAAGAAGACTACTATGAATCGAAAGCAATCAGAAAGTGCACTTGCCTGAGGTCCTTAGCTGGAGAAACCGATTGTACGACCACATCAGATAAGTCACGAAAGTCAACACATGCAAAAAGTCTCCAGATGCTGAAATAAACATTACCAACATTCTCAAAATAGTCAAATTAGCTAGAATTGCCTGTCCTTAAGTCCAATTCTAGACACAGGGGTAAAACGGTAATTTCGAATCAAAACGGTGTCCGCCGTTGGACCCGCTTTGCACGAAAAGTGTGTCAGAGTCAACGATTTCTAAAGTCGTCAAACTATATGTCAACAGGTCCAATTTTTTGATGCAAACCCAACCGTATGTCCAAAGTTGGATTTCGGCGGGCCGTGCACAAAATCGCCCGTTGAGTGGGACCGTGGGGCCCGCAAAACGGCGGTCCAATCAACTGTCACAGAATCGAACCAAACTTGGCATATAGGACCAAAAAAATGATACGGTCCTGTTGGCGTAAGTTTCATCTCGATCTGACGAACATGCACGAAATAATTGAGAAATTTGCACAGAGGCCGATACGGTGAATTTTGACAGATACGCATCAAATTCGTCGCGCACCCGCGACCAATTTGAATTCCGTCAAAGCCCACACGTCCACGAAGCCGTTACGCACCTTTCGATACTTTCGGTTCGTGACCAAGTTGCCCGGTTTGGCGGGATGCACGTGGTATCGGAGTGTTTTTCCTTAAATTTAGTTTTTGAAATAGGGTTTTTCCGAATTTTCAAGAATGAATTAATCTGTACATGGTTTATGAAATTCAGAACTACGAAATAGTTTCTGATCCCCTATATGTTGTCTAAAAATGTGTTCAAATAGAATTTCTAATTTGGCATTAGATCGATCGAAATCGATCTCCAAACATGGATGATTGGACTGCACTAGTGTTCTGTTATTGTACCGTTTTCGCTCGACTTCGTGTCGATATTGCGGACGGGTTTTTCTACGTTTATCAAAGTTATTTAATGGGACCTAATGAGGGTCAGGTGAGGTTCATACCAGAGTTCGTAGCTCGCGAAGCCATCCATTATTCGCGACGAATCGTCGCTGTGAAGGTAGACTCCTCGCAATACAGTTGCTGCCTTTGCTCTGTTCCAGTCCGCACGGCCTTGCTGTCGCCGACCGATGGCCGACGGCCGACCAGCCTGTGGCGGCGCGCGCGCGCAGGAAAGGGGCGCAAGGTCGGGGAAGTGTTTTTGGGCTTTTGGTTTGGTATGAGTAATCCTCGATCTCGTGTTATATATATACATACGGTTTGCTGGGAAACAAGAGAGCGGTGCTCTCGGGTTCGCCTGGCTAGTTATTCAAGCTGTGGGGGCTCGGCTGCTCTGTTGTGGGCCGACTGGGCTGGGCCGGCCTGGCTGCTCCTATTGCTTATACTTTTCCTTTTTATTTCCATTTCTATTTATTAGTCTAATTCATATATATATATATATATATATATATATATATATATATATATATATATATATATATATATTTTATATATATATATATATATATATATATATATATATATATATATTTTATATATATATATATACTCCTATTGCTTATACTTTTCCTTTTTATTTCCATTTCTATTTATTAGTCTAATTCATATATATATATATATATATATATATATATATATATATATATATATATATATATATATATATATATATATATTATAAAATATATATATATATATATATATATATATATATATATATATATATATATATACATACACGTGTGTATGTATATATAAATATATATGTATTTATGGTAAATATATATATGTATTTGTGTGTGTGTATAAGATATATATATATGCCTACACATACACACATAAATAATATATGTCACGCCCCAGAACCAGAATACTGGAGAGCGGGGGCAGACATAGCCAGCTACGTATATTGAAATAGAATGCATCTCAACTATACGGTCACGGTTGTCTAGATGTGAGGGTTTACTACAAGCCAGCAGTCTCTTAAGGTCAAGCCTATTGTCTCAATCTCAAGCAATTAACAGAGTTACAAGATATTAGAGCAGCAAATATATATATATATATATATAAGGCATCCCAAATATTACATATTGGATGATCATGAAGCTAGTCGTACAAAATGATAGGACTAGCAAGAGTTCAGTCATACATGATGAACCCTAGGATTTGTTAATCATGTTTACAGCCCGTAGGCAGACAGCAAGTAAATGTGCATCGAGCTAACAGGTGCTCGTCGGCAAACGCCTCAAAAGAATAAATTTACATATAAGTGGGTGAATCAAAAAAGGAAAACCCACTCGTAGCCCTGGTTCCTTCTAGTGTTCACCATTGGGCTGGAAGCTTGGTAGATCCTCGGGAGCTGCTCCGAAATCTGGCCACACAAAACCAGCTGGGTCAAACCCCAGAAAGAGCAAGTGCCACAAGGAGGCCACAAATAAGAACAAAAGCCAGCATATCAGAACATAAAGAATAAAAGGAAAGTACAAGTAATAAAAGGACACAGAGCGATAAACGACTAGGGACGTGGAACCATTCCGGGAGCCAGGTTGCATTCCTTAAACCAAACAAGGACCGGGATTGTACCCCCTCGCCTGAATAGCTCACTGTCTCTACCCATTTATCGTTAGAGATAAGTAAAACAATCATGATCAAGAGTTCCAGGTACAGGGGCTAGACAAGACTTAGACAGAGCTGGACACCATTCATTCACAATCGGCCAAGCAAGTACTACGGCTTACTACTTTAACTAACTAGGGTTATCACAAGCCTAATTACTAACAAGATGTAAGTGAGAATTTCCAGTCCCAAGCCCTGCAGACTATCCAGTTATCCTTCCGCGGGTTGAGAGTTATAGGTGGGTACATTGCCCGGGAGACAAATGTACCCTTAGGTGACTTAGAGGGTACAACACATGACAGTGTGCTGGAAATGTGCTCTACTCGTCGGCAAGCTACAAGTCCATTAAAGTGCCCAGATAACGAGATTGCCTGTGACTGGGAATTCTTCATGTTCTAGTTTGATCTAATCATTAGCCTAATCCAATTTAGCGCGAGTCCCTGGCCGTGGTACCCAGGAAGTCACGTCCTAGACATGATGCAAGACAAGACAAGTGGATTGTACAAGCAAGCAAGCAGGAACACCCACAGTGTCAAGTTGATTATACGAGTCAAGTTACAAGTTACAAGTCAAGTCAAGTCAGGAGTGCGCCGCCACGGGCCACTATCATGTCAGGTTAGTCATGTCAGGAGTGCACCACTACGGGTCACTGTCGTGTTATGCTAGCTCCTTGTCATACCATGCCATGTACAATAGTCATTCCAAACATATTAAGTAAAAATCAGTTCGTGATAAAAGGCGTAAGGATATAAAATGGACGTAAAATATCTAATAAAATACCAATATATATAGGACTATAGAAGAGCCAAGCTTAAAGAAATAATAATTCATCATAGACAAGTAGGTTGTGCAAGGGGGTCAGGGGTTGGACTGTGCAGGGTATATACTGCGCATGGAAGAGCTGCGCAAGAGTTGCCTTGCGCAAGGGTTACCTTGCGCAAGGGTAGACTGCTCAGGGGGTCAAGGGGCACAGTGTTAAAGGGGCACAGGGGTTGCCTTGCGCATCAATTGGATTGCGCAAGGGAGGATTGCGCAAGGGTAGACTGCGCAGAGTATGGACTGCGCAATGGTCGAGTGCGCAGGGGTTACTTTGCGCATGGCTGGCTTGCGCATGGCTAGCTTGCGCCAGCGCAATCCAGCACAGCGCAAAGCACTGGCTGAGCCTATGCGCAATCGGCCTGCGCTAAAGAGCACAGGCCGGGGTGCGCAAACGGTCAAGTGCTAAAGAGCACTGGCCGAGGGCCTTCACCAAGGCTGAGATGAACTCCTCAAGAACACCAAAAACTTCAAATCTTCATAACTTAGCCAAATCAAAACCAAATCTAGATTTTCAAAGTTCTAACTTGAGTAAAATCGAATTCTCTTCCGCATGGAAGCATCAAAACATGCAAAAATCGAAGTTTAATGGATCAAAACCAAAGATTTTCGAAAATGGTTAAAACCTAGATCTAGAAAAATGAAAGCTCCAAATCACAAAATGTCAAGTTCTAAAGTTGTTCTCCATGGCCTAATCTAGTTAATGGACAAATAAAAAGTGGTACTTATTTGATGGCAAGGTGCACTTGCCTATGGGTTGGGGAGTTGTGTGGAAGAAGGAAGAAGAAGAAGTTGTAAGAAATTAATGGAGTTATGGAGGAGAGAGAAAAGGTTGGTAGGTTTTAATGAGGGTGGTTATGATGGAATGGAGGTAGAGAATAGGCTAAGGTGTTCCACTCATGATGAAGCAAACCAAACCAAACCAACTCCACAAAATAAAACCAAGCCATGGTCCAAACCCATTTACGAGAAACCAAAATCCGCAAGTCGAGAAAATAAAATACGTGCCAAAAATCAAATTACGAGTACAAATACGAAATACAGGAAATGGGGGTGACAACTCTACCCACCTTCAAAGAATTCCGTCCTCGAAATTTAATCAGGGAGCTAGAGATTGCCACGACAAGCTATACTAAGCACAGGCAAGCTACACTAAGCAGTTCAATCATACAATCATACAATGCAAGCAAGGAAGGAAAAGCGTAAGGCACAAGGAAGACATTATACCTTACGAGTCAAACAGGTAGGGGTATCGCGATCGGATGTCGTCCTCACGCTTCCATGTTGACTCACCTAGAGAGTGATGACCCCAAGCAACACGGACTAAGTTAATAGTCTTGTTCTTGAGCGTCTTTTCCCTCCGGTCCAAAATAGACACGGGCCTCTCCTCATACGAAAGGTTGGTACCAACAACCAATTCCGAATGATCTAGGACATGGCTCGGGTCCGGGATGTACCATCTTAATTGGGATACATGGAATACATCATGTACCTCACATAGCGACGGCGGAAGAGCGAGACGATAGGACACATCGCCTACTCGCTCTAGAATATCGAACGGCCCTATATACCTAGGACTAAGCTTTTCCCGCACGCCAAAACGAATGACGCCGCGGGTAGGCGAGATCCTAAGGAATACATGGTTGCCGACGGCAAATTCTAAGGGACGCCGATGAGCATCGGCCCAATGGCGCTGGCGATCCTGAGCAACTCGGAGGTGATCTCTGACTTTCCTGACCACTTCAACCGTCTGAGAAATCAGTTCTGGACCGAGCATCTGCCTCTCTTCGACATCGTCCCATGCTAACGAGGATCTGCACTTCCTACCATACAGAGCCTCGAAGGGTGCCATCTGGATACTGGCCTGGAAACTATTGTTGTACGAGAATTCCACCAGGTGCAGGTGATCCTTCCACGAACCACCGAAGTCAAGGGTACACGACCGCAACATATCTTCGAGAGTTTGTATAGTACGCTCTGACTGCCCATCTGTCTGCGGATGATACGCTGAGCTGAACTTGAGACGAGTCCCCAAAGTTTGATGAAGACTGCGCCAGAAGTGCGATGTGAATCTCGTATCCCTGTTTGATACTATGCTGACTGGCACTCCGTGAAGTCGGACGATCTGCCTGAGATACATTTCTGCTAGCTGCGCCGTCGACTGTCCAACTCTGAATGGAAAAAAGTGTGCCACCTTGGTAAGCCTGTCTACAATGACCCAAATAGCATCTCTGCCTGCCGGAGATCTGGGTAACCCAGTCACGAAATCCATGGTTATGTGTTCCCATTTCCATTCTGGGATCGGTAAAGGTTGAAAAAGTCCAGCTGGCCTCTGATGTTCAGCCTTGACTTATTGGCAAACCAAACATCGAGAGACATACCGGGCTATCTCCCTCTTCATACCATTCCACCAAAAGTGTTGACGAATATCTCGGTACATCTTCGTGCTGCCTGGGTGGATGGAATACTGCGAACTGTGAGCCTCTGCCATGACTTCCTGTCTGATATCTCCACTGGTTACACAAAGACGCGTGCCGTGTCGAAGTGTACCATCTTCATGGATGCATAACTCTGGCCTGTGTCCTGCCTCGCACTCTGCTCTGAGCCGCTGAATCTTGGAATCTGTTAACTGTGCTGTCCGGATCCTCTCAACTATGGTGGACTGAATCTGTAGGCTGGCCATCAAGGCCACATTGGAAGGAAGAATCACTTCAATTCCCATCTTCTGAAGATCCGACAATAACTCTGGTTGTGCCGTAAGGAAATAAACTCTGGCTCTCCGGCTCAACGCATCTGCTACAACGTTGGCCTTCCCTGGATGATACTGCAAGTCCACATCATAGTCCACAAGTAGCTCGAGCCATCTTCTCTGCCGCATATTAAGGTCCTTCTGGGTGAAAACATACTTCAGGCTCTTATGATCAGTAAATATCTCCACTCTATCTCCATACAAGTAATGCCTCCACAACTTAAGTGCAAACACTACTGCTGCTAGCTCCAAGTCGTGGGTCGGGTAATTCTTCTCATGATCACGGAGTTGACGTGACGCATAAGCAATTACCTTCCCATGCTGCATCAAAATACATCCCAATCCTCTGCCTGAAGCGTCGCAATAAACTGTGAATCCTCCGGTCCCATCTGGAAGGGTGAGAATGGGAGTCGTTATCAAACCTCGCTTCAACTTCTCAAATGATTCCTGACATTCTGCCGTCCAAATGAATGTCACATCCTTGCGGGTCAGCTGGGTCATCGGCGCTGAAATCCTTGTAAAATCAGAGACGAACCGCCGGTAGTAGCCGGCCAATCCAAGAAAGCTGCGAACTTCTGCCACTGAGCTGGGTACTGGCCATGCCTCGATAGCCACAATCTTCTGGGGATCCACTTCCACTCCTCCTCTGGTAATGATGTGACCCAAGTAAGAAATACGATCGAGCCAGAACTCGTATTTACTGAACTTGGCGTACAACTGGTGCTCTCTGAGAATCTGGAGGACAACTCTGAGATGCTGCTCGTGCTCTGCTTCACTCTTGCTGTAGACCAGGATGTCATCAAGGAACACTATCACAAACTGATCCAAATAAGGCATGAAAATACAGTTCATGAGGTCCATGAACACTGCCGGCGCATTGGTCGCTCCAAAGGGCATAACTAGAAACTTCCAATGCCCGTACCTAGATCTGAACGCCGTCTTCGGGATGTCCTGCTCTCTGACTCTGATCTGGTGGTATCCTGACCGCAAGTCTATCTTCGAGAAAACTGAAGCCCCCTTGAGTTGATCAAACAAGTCATCTATCCTCGGGAGAGGGTATCTGTTCTTGATTGTCACTGAGTTCAAGGTACGATAATCAACACATAGCCTAGACGTACCGTCCTTCTTTTTCACAAGAAGCATCGGGGCTCCCCAAGGTAATCCACTAGCACGAATGAATCCTTTGGTTCTAAGTTCTTCAATCATCTTGTACAAAATCTCCAACTCTGAAGGCGCCATTCTGTAGACTCGCTCTGATACTGGTGCTGTCCCGGGAATCAAGTCAATGGTGAACTCAATCTCCCGCTCTGGCGGCATCCCTGGAAGTTCATCTGGAAAGACATCTGGAAACTCTTCAACTATCCGGGGCAACTGCACTGCTGCTACTGCCATCCGCAATACTGGAGGAGATGGCTCTACTGTGCCTCTGGAAAATGAAAACTCTGGCTCTCCAGGAATACTAAAGACAACTCTGCCAACATGGCAGTCTATCCTAGCATAATGGTTCCTCAACCAATCCATGCCTAGGACTACATCATAGTCTGCCATAGGGAACTCTATGAGCCTAGCGGGGAACTCTCTACCGCTAACTACGATTCGACACGAAGAAAACACTCGATCTACTCCCACAAGACCATTACCAGTAAGTATATTGAGCCTCACTGATAATGACTCGGGCTCCAATCCTATCCGTGTCGCGAATCGTGCAGACATGAATGAATGCGATGCACCAGAATCAAATAATACAGATGCTGGAAAGGTGTTGACGAGAATAGTACCTGCCACTACCTCACCTGGTGCAACTTCTTCTTCCATGGTCATCATCATAGCCTGACCTCTAGCTGCGGGTCCCCTCTGCTGGAAACCCCTCTGTCGGTTCTGTGCTGGAGCCTGGGTGAACTGCTGCTGGAAGGCCTGGGCCTGGGGCGCCAATGGCTTCGGGTACTGCTGTTGCTGCTGCTGCTGGACTGGAACTAGGGCTGGTCCTCTCACCGAAGAACTAGAAAGGTTGGATGATGATGGACCTCCCCTATTCGGGCAGGTCCCTATCTTATGATCTGCTCCTCCGCAAGCCAGGCACAATCCCTGCGCCCTACGACACTCTGCCACTACATGGCCCGACTTCCCGCAATGCGAACATCCCACCGCGGAAGACTGCTTCTGCTTCTGCTGCTGCGGATACGTCGGGTTGAATGCTGAACCGACGTCACTGAGGCCGCCCGCCTCGGAGTTCCAATGGTCAATCCCCTAGCTGCCGGGGCTGGAGCTGAAGATTGGTGCATCTGGTTGTGGGACCGCTTCCTGCCTCCGGTCCTGTCCACAATTCTCCGGGAGGTATACTAATACCTCCTTGCTGCCTTCAACACTGCATCGAACATCTGGTGCTCGAACTGTTCAACAGCCAACAAGATCTCCAAATACAGCCCCTGCTGGAATCGCTGGGCCCTATCAAACTCGGTCGCCACCAAGGTGGGGGCAAACCTACTGAGTCTAGAAAACTCGGTCGCATAGCCATCGACCGTCCTGCCTCCTTGCTTCAAGTTGGTGAATCTGGTCTGCAAGTCGTACCGTGCCACCGCATCAAAGTACTTTGTCTGGAATCTATCTCTGAACGTCGTCCAAGTAACTGGTGCCGCTAACCCCATGGCCTGAGCTGCCCACCAATCGCGAGCCAAGTCTAGTAACTGTAGCCGTACCACCGCCACCTTCTCATTCTCAGGTGTCCTAGCTGCTTCTAGAACCACCTCGGTATCCTGAAGCCAAGCGTCCGCGACAATCGCATCTTCACTGCCGTCAAAGAAGGGAGGGTTCAAGTGCTTGAAACTGTTGGCCGCCTGATTCCCTTGGGGACCTCCTCTATTTAGTGCATCATGAACTTCCTGGTGCAAGGCGTCGCCTCGACGATCTTGGGATGCAAGCAGTTCTCTGATAAGCCCTACCAAAGGTCCCTCATCCTGTCTAGTTGGTTGAACAGGCAGAGCTGCCTGAACTGGAGGTTCCGAGCCTCCGGGAAGCATAACTCGGGAGGCTACTCCAGAGTGCTGAGCTTGATCTTCCTGGCACTGGGGTGTTTGCTGAGCTTCTTCTGGCTGGTTGGCAGGTCCGGGAGCAATGCCGCTGAAGAAGACGACATAGGGAAATAATAAGGAAGGACCAGGACGGATCAATGATACAAGCATGTGATCAGGTCGAGATTCTCGGGGATTTGAAGATACGAGCAGAGATCAAGGACGAATATTGATTGAGACATCTATTCGGTAAACCCTCACATTTCTTGAATGCCAAGACCTGTATGGGCCACCACTTAAACCATGTCACGCCCCAGAACCAGAATACTGGAGAGCGGGGGCAGACATAGCCAGCTACGTATATTGAAATAGAATGCATCTCAACTATACGGTTACGGCTGTCTAGATGTGAGGGTTTACTACAAGCTAGCAGTCTCTTAAGGTCAAGCCTATTGCCTCAATCTCAAGCAATTAACAGAGTTACAAGATATTAGAGCATCAAATATATATATATAAGGCGTCCCAAATATTACATATTGGATGATCATGAAGCTAGTCGTACAAAATGATATAACTAGCAAGAGTTCAGTCATACATGATCAACCCTAGGATTTGTTAATCATGTTTACAGCCCGTAGGCAGATAGCAAGTAAATGTGCATCGAGCTAACAGGTGCTTGTCGGCAAATGTCTCAAAAGAATAAATTTACATATAAGTGGGTGAATCAAAAAGGGAAAACCCACTCGTAGCCCTGGTTCCTTCTAGTGTTCACCATTGGGCTGGAAGCTTGGTAGATCCTCGGGAGCTGCTCCGAAATCTGGCCACACAAAACCAGCTGGGTCAAACCCCAGAAAGAGCAAGTGCCACAAGGAGGCTACAAATAAGAACAAAAGCCAGCATATCAGAACATAAAGAATAAAAGGAAAGTACAAGTAATAAAAGTACACAGAGCGATAAACGACTAGGGACGTGGAACCATTCCGGGAGCCAGGTTGTATTCCTTAAACCAAACAAGGACCGGGATTGTACCCCTTCGTCTGAATAGCTTACTGTCTCTACCCATTTATCGTTAGAGATAAGTAAAACAATCATGATCAAGAGTTCCAGGTACAGGGGCTAGACAAGACTTAGACAGAGCTGGACACCATTCATTCACAATCGGCCAAGCAAGTACTACGGCTTACTACTTTAACTAATTAGGGTTATCACAAGCCTAATTACTAACAAGATGCAAGTGAGAATTTCCAGTCCCAAGCCCTGCAGACTATCCAGTTATCCTTCCGCGGGTTGAGAGTTATAGGTGGGTACATTGCCCGGGAGACAAATGTACCCTTAGGTGACTTAGAGGGTGCAACACATGACAGTGTGCTGGAAATGTGCTCTACTCGTCGGCAAGCTACAAGTCCATTAAAGCGCCCAGATAACGAGATTGCCTGTGACTGGGAATTCTCTATGTTCTAGTTTGATCTAATCATTAGCCTAATCCAATTTAGCGCGAGTCCCTGGCCATGGTACCCAGGAAGTCACGTCCTAGACATGATACAAGACAAGACAAGTGGATTGTACAAGCAAGCAAGCATGAACACCCACGGTGTCAAGTTGATTATACGAGTCAAGTTACAAGTTACAAGTCAAGTCAAGTCAAGTCAGGAGTGCGCCGCCACGGGCCACTATCATGTCAGGTTGGTCATGTCAGGAGTGCACCACTACGGGTCACTGTCATGTTATGCTAGCTCCTTGTCATACCATGCCATGTACAATAGTCATTCCAAACATATTAAGTAAAAATCAGTTCGTGACAAAAGGCGTAAGGATATAAAATGGACGTAAAATATCTAATAAAATACCAATATATATAGGACTATAGAAGAGCCAAGCTTAAAGAAATAACAATTCATCATAGACAAGTAGGTTGTGCAAGGGGGTCAGGGGTTGGGCTGCGCAGGGTATATACTGCGCATGGAAGAGCTGCGCAAGAGTTGCCTTGTGCAAGGGTAGATTGCGCAGGGGGTCAAGGGGCACAGGGTTAAAGGGGCACAGGGTTAAAGGGGCACAGGGGTTGCCTTGCGCATCAATTGGATTGCGCAAGGGAGGATTGCACAATGGGTAGACTGCGCAGAGTATGGACTGCGCAATGGTCGAGTGCGCAGGGGTTACTTTGCGCATGGCTGGCTTGCGCATGGCTAGCTTGCGCCAGCGCAATCCAGCGCAGCGCAAGCACTGGCTGAGCCTATGCGCAATCGGCCTGCGCTAAAGAGCACAGGTCGGGGTGCGCAAACGGTCAAGTGCTAAAGAGCACTGGCCGAGAGCCTTCACCAAGGCTGAGATGAACTCCTCAAGAACACCAAAAACTTCAAATCTTCATAACTTAGCCAAATCGAAACCAAATCTAGATTTTCAAAGTTCTAACTTGAGTAAAATCGAATTCTCTTCCGCATGGAAGCATCAAAACATGCAAAAATCGAAGTTTAATTGATCAAAACCAAGAATTTTCGAAAATGGTTAAAACCTAGATCTAGAAAAATGAAAGCTCCAAATCACAAAATGTCAAGTTCTAAAGTTATTTTCCATGGCCTAATCTAGTTAATGGACAAATAAAAAGTGGTACTTATTTGATGGCAAGGTGCACTTGCCTATGGGTTGGGGAGTTGTGTGGAAGAAGGAAGAAGAAGAAGTTGTAAGAAATTAATAGAGTTATGGAGGAGAGAGAAAATGTTGGTAGGTTTTAATGAGGGTGGTTGTGATGGAATGGAGGTGGAGAATAGGCTAAGGTGTTCCACTCATGATGAACCAAACCAAACCAAACCAACTCCACAAAATAAAACCAAGCCATGGTCCGAACCCATTTACGAGAAACCAAAATCCGCAAGTCGAAAAAATAAAATACGTGCCAAAAATCAAATTACGAGTACAAATACGAAATACAGGAAATGGGGGTGACAATATATTTATATATTCACTCACATATATTTATCTATATATCCACCCATATATATTATACATTTATATATACACATATATCTTTTGAATAAGAATAAAATGATGATAACTAATAATAATAAATAATTTATATTTAATAACCACAATAATAATATTAATATTATATAACCTCAATAAAAATAATAATAATAATAATAATAATAACGAAATTCAATAAGCCAATAATGGTGTACATGCCTTTGCGTACAGTCCAATACTCCAGAATATACAAGGACCTATTTTATACCAATATCCTTGAATATTAACTAATAAGGATATTTATAATATTTAAATAAGAATACTTAGAAATATTCACTAGATCACTAAAATGGGATGCGACACAATCATACCAAAATACATCAACACGAATGTCATTGGACGTACCGCATGACTACATGGGCTTGGGCTCGGTTCAGGTCCAGTTTGACTAGTTTGGTACAACCGGGTCTCCTAAACATCAAATAGTATTAATAATGAATAATTAAACTATTTATAATAGTCATGTCACAACTTGGCCTGGTTTTCCTAGTTAGGATATCACTATGGCTCGGTCTTCCCCTACCACGATTAAATACTAGTCAAAACACGCCACTGCACTATCCGTACCATGATTCCTAGTCACCTTGTACTCTAAATCCCAACTATGACTAAGACCATCTATCATAATAATTAACCAATAATTAATTCTAAAATCACCATTTAAATCAAATAAATATTAATAAAAAATAATTTAAAATTTTCGGAAAGGGGAGCTACAAGTCCTTGGAGATGCTGCTGCACTAGAACCCAATTCTCGCCGATCAGCTCCGACGAGATGAGCTCGAGGACCCCTTCCCGCGGTCTGGAAGCAGACGAGCGTCTCGATCCCGTGCAGCTATGCAACGCGCGACATGTCGCAGCCGCAGGCCTGCAGCGCTTGGGCGCCGCCGCAGCCGCCGTTTCCGGCCGTCGCGAAGGACCTCGTGAGCGACACCACGAGAACCAGTCGTCCCCGGCCGTCGTGAAGGACCTCGGCACCGTCCACGTAGAACCAGTCGTCTCCGGGCAGCGCGTGGACGCCGTCGCAGCCGTCGTCCCCGGCCAGTGTGAAGGACCTCGACGCCGTCCACTGCCGGATCGTTGAGCAGGGCGCGGAGGGGACGCTTGCAGTCGCGAAGGCTGTACTGCTGCGACGAGGGGGGGTGGCGGCTTGCAAGAACTATGGCAGCAGCAAGTTTGGAAGAGGAGGGAGGCGGCGGCTGGAGGCGGAGGAGGAGGAAGGAGGCGGCGACTGGAGGAAGGAGGAGGAAAGAGGAGGAAAAAATCCTAAGTTTGGGATAGCTCCAAGTAATTTTTAGGATGTCCCTAGTAAAAGTTTCTCAAACTTGGACTGTCCCCTAGTAAAATGACGCCCCCAGTAAAATGTGCGGTGCCCCTAGAAAAAACCAAAAAAAGGCTTTTTCTATGGGCACCACAAGATTTACTGGGGGCGTCATTTTACTAGGGGACAGCCCAGGTTTGAGGAACTTTTACTGGGGACGTCCCAAAAATTACTTGGGGCTATCCCACCCCCCAAACCCTCTCTTTCATTTTATTTTCATTTTAAAATTCTCTCTTTTTAAAACCCTCTCACTCAAAACCCTCCTTCAAAAATTCCTCTACTCTCCAAAACCCTAACACTCTCTCCATTATCCACTCTCCAAAACCCTCTCTCAAGAACCCTAAGTCTTCCAAGATCATCAATGACACCGAAGAAGAACCCGTCATCACAAGCTAGGTATATTTCCTAATTATTGTATAATTTATTTTACATTTCAAAGTATATTTCGATTCTTTGAGAAATCTCTTAAATGTCATTATAAATTAGGTTAGAATAATTCAAAGTACATTTCGAAATCGAAATATCATATTTTATCGTTTAAACGCAACCTAACTGTTCGTCTGGTCGTCGTCCCTAAGGACTGCAGACGACGGGGCAGTCCTACTGTCAAAGTGGACTGCCAAGCAGTCGGTATTCCTGTTATAAAACAGGACTGCAGGAACACTTGCAGTCCTGTTATAAAACAGGACTGCCATCTCTCTGGCAATCCTGATAGAATGATGGACTGCCAGGAGCATGGCAGTCCTAAAGGTCAACTTCATAATTTGTTTTACATCATTTATTTAATACTAACCCTATGTTGTCCTGTGGCCGCTCCCAAAAGCAAGCGACCCCCCCACCGCATCCTTGCGCAGGGAACGTAGTGAGCGGCCTCATCCTCTTGAGAGACCAATCAGAATTTCAGAACCGCAGCGACAAGGGGAACAACCACACCCCCATTCTCGTTCGAAGCAACGAGGTCCTCCTAGTCCTCCGTCTTCTTCCGATGACGATGACGTACCTATCAGCCAAATTTTAGGACGAGGTGGTTCTGGTGCCGGTCCTTCTGAGGATCCTGTCCGTACGTCCAGTGCCGGTCCTTCTGAGGATCCTGTTCGTTCGGCCGATGTCGATCCTTGTGAGGAGGAGGAGGATATCCGTCCCCCGGGTTGCTCAATGTTGTTGTCGTTCGACAACCACATTGCTTATGATATATGAAAGAATCTGGTATGTATATTATGTTTGTAAGTTTTTGTTTTTATATATATATGTTTGTAAGTTTCCGTTCATAATCGTATTTTTATTATCTTGTACGACATACAGGACAGCTCTCGTATTCTTAGGGCTGTGAGTCACGGGCGAAAGTGTGTTGCTTGGTCTCTTAACCATTTACCCGAGGACGTCCATAACAAAATATTTCCTATCGGTCTACAAAATTTGGCTAGATATGCCTATAAGACGTAGGACAGTGCTCTCATATCGGCCTTTGTGGAGAGATGGCATCCGGAGACCAACACATTTTATCTTCCAGCTGGGGAGATGACCATTACCCTGGATGACGTCTATCAGATACTGGAGTTGCCGGTGGAGGGCCACGCCATGACAAATGAATCTTTATGTACTGAGAAGGATCTCGAGTGGTATGATCGTATAGTTGATTTTGTAGAAGCGAACCTTGGGGTGGAGGCAACAACCTTTACAACCCTGCCGGGCTTCAAGAAGTTGTACGGCATTCCTTTGTCATGGTTAGTGGAGAAGTTCAAAGGCCCGCAGGATTGGGATGATGAAACTGTTGAGAGGGTGGCCCGGGCATACATGCTCTTCATACTTGGATCGGTTGCCATTCCAGACAAGTCGGGAACCTCTATACATGTTAGGTATCTCGCGAACCTATCTGTTATAGACGACGTAGGAGACATATCCTGGGGCAGCGGTATACTTGCTAACCTTTACCGCGAGCTTGGTATAGCATCCCGTGTCGGAACCAAGACCATGGCGGGATGCCGGACTCTAATCCATGTAAGAAAATTTATAACATTTTAAACTAATATACTAGCTAGATTTTGTTGTTAATTTACTGACTACTCATTTACAAATTATATAGGCATAGATATACGAGCACTTCCCGATGCTCAGGAGGGGTGAGCTGAACCCACGCTATGAGGAGCACCTTCCTAGAGTGTGTTAATGGAAGCCAACTCAGCTAGAAACTAAAAATCATGAAACGCTGGTTTCCATTCGTGATGCTCTGGAAAATTTGGTGGCAGAAGAGGTTAGTTGATAGCGCATAGATAGCGTAGACTATTTATGGTACGTTTATTTGTTGACTATTTTTTTTTAACCTTTGTCCTACAGAGAGTTTGGCACCCATACCGGGATCTCCGGCAACGAAATCGCCATCTGCAACCAGTATCTCTATTTCATGGTATGATCACATGTTATGATATTACGGAGCCTTACACGCCTGATAGAGTACTGCGTCAGTTTGGCCTCGTACAAACCGTGCCGCAACGCACATTAAGGTTATTGGAGCCTCCGTGTGGGACCCAACCTTTGAACTACAAGCCGCCCTATTTCGACTGGGTGACCGACTGCTACTCCGAGTGGCAACGACATTTGCTGAGGAAAGAACTTCAACAACCGGTGTAGGAGATGCACGACTGCAGCGACGACTACATGCCGTACTACTTGGCAGTCGGACATCCTAGGTTGTCGAACCCTAGAAATCCAGGACCCGTTGTCGTTGGAGCTCTAGGACCTCTGCCTTCAAAAAATGTCCTGTATGCTTCATTGGTTAGGATGGTAAGTTTATAAATTATAGTTTGTAACTAATTTCAAAGTGAACTCTTTTCATTGACATTTTGTTATAATTGACAGGCTACTCGGGTGAAGGCTTTGGCAAAATCCATCCGATCAGGCTGCCAGAACGATGAATGTGTTAATATCGCGAACCAGTTGGAGCATATCGACGACACTGTCGATTTTCCTTTCATGCAAAATCGGGAGGCGCGTACGAAGGCCCGGCATGATCACTGATTTGATTTTGATGTTTAACTTGTATTTTAGAAATTGTAAGGTTTAACTTGTTGGATATTGTGATGTTTAACTCTATTATTTTGGAAGTTGTCATGACTATGGAATTGAGGAAATTGTAATATTTAACTCGTTGGATATTGTGATGTTTAAGATGTTTAATTGTCATGTACATTCATAACTGTGATATTGTGATGTTTAACTCTCTTTTAATTCTACATACATTTATATTGATTATGAAAACTCATACACAGTGAGTTTTCACTAGGACTGCCAGAGCACTGGCAGTCCTAATGTGAGTGAGGACTGCCAGTGCTCTGGCAGTCCTGATGAAAACTCACTGTGTGTGGCAGTCCTAATGTGAATGAGGACTGCCAGTGCTCTGACAGTCCAGATGAAAACTCACTGTGTGTGAGTTTGAACTCACACACAGTGAGTTTTCACTAGGACTGCCAGAGCACTGGCAGTCCTAATGTGAGTGAGGACTGCCAGTGCTCTGGCAGTCCTGATGAAAACTCACTGTGTGTGAGTTTGAACTCACACACAGTGAGTTTTCACTAGGACTGCCAGACCACTGACAGTCCTAATGTGAGTGAGGACTGCCAGTGCTCTGGCAGTCCTGATGAAAACTCACTGTGTGTGAGTTTGAACTCACACACAGTAAGTTTTCACTAGGACTGCCAGACCACTGGCAGTCCTAATGTGAATGAGGACTGCCAGTGCTCTGACAGTCATGATGAAAACTCACTGTGTGTGAGTTCAAACTCACACACAGTGAGTTTTCACTAGGACTGCCAGAGCACTGGCAGTCCTAATGTGAGTGAGGACTGCCAGTGCTCTGGCAGTCCTGATGAAAACTCACTGTGTGTGAGTTTGAACTCATACACAGTGAGTTTTCACTAGGACTGCCAGACCACTGGCAGTCCTAATGTGAATGAGGACTGCTAGTGCTCTGGCAGTCCTAATGAAAACTCACTGTGTGTGAGTTCAAACTCACACACAGTGAGTTTTGATCAGGACTGCCAGACCACTGGCAGTCCTAGTTCACATTAGGACTGCCTGGGCAGTCCTAAGCAAAACTCACTGTGTGTGAGTTTTGAACTCACACACAGTGAGTTTTCATCTGTTTTACACAAGTATGATATTTTACACAAGTAGGATATTTCAATAGCAGACAGGAAAAAGTTAAAAACAAAAAACATATATTTGGCTTCACATTTCAAAATGATATACTTTAATGTTTACAAAATGGGTCATCCATATACAAAATGTTTACAAAATGGGTCATCCTCTGCCTTCAAAATGTGAAAACTTCATTCAGTCAATTTCGACGTCGTAGTGGCCAACCGATAAGTCTCTTGGCTCCTCCATCTGCAACAGTCTCCTACAATGATTGATTTGCTGATCAAAAGGCCCGGTCCAGGACTTCGCTTCTGTCGGTGCTAGTTTGTACCAAACTGTTGTAGGTGGAGGAATCGGAGAATGATCGATCATCCTTAGCATGACAAAGTGATCTTTGATTTGACCTATAGTACATAGATTAGTTTGTCTGTGCTCCGCCGGAGGAGCGCACATCGGGAAAAAAGTATTGCGAATCCCCACCGAAAAAAGTATAACAGGGATTCGGTACCGATTAGCAAATAAATACAAGGCAGACGGGACGGACATGTAGTGGTCTGGCCCGGTAACACTGTCAGTGCAAGAAATACTTGTCAACAAACTTGCAACTGTTTCTTCGTTTAGGATGCGGGAGTATAATAGAAGACGACTCTCTAATTCCTCGTACAGCTCCTGTCTCACTTGCCTCCATTCGTCTTTGTCAGAATAACCGAGATGTATTGCAAGCACATAAAATTCGCAATGGCCATCCCCTGGGACATCAACAATAGACCAGATGTAACTGCGAATCTCAGGATAAAAATTGTGGATATACAAACGCATCGTTTGACTTTCCACAGTATCTTCGTTTGCAATATCTGTTTTCTCCTTTTTCCGGCGAATGACAAGCTTGCTCTTCCGTGCAGGCGGAGCTTGCTCTAAGCTTCGTTCAATATGCTCAAAGGATGATGGATCTCTCTTGGTTGACTCAAGCCTTCTCTTCTGTGAACTACTCATTCTTGTTTGAGGCCTGTCCTTAGGATTGGAAATAATGGATGGCTCGTGCATTCTTGTAGTCATCGGACATGCAAGTTCTTGGATTTTAACCTCAAGGCACTCCCGCTCTGCTCCTTCTGAGGCACACCACCGTGCGTGGAGAAGTTTCACTTGTGGCAAGGAGAAGAAATCACCGTGTGTCTTCACCACGGGTATTATAGACAACTGCCTCCAACGTTCATCGACAGCAAGAACTGGAATAGGAATGGACTGACGACGATATTCATTAATCTCATGGCCACAAGGGAGGCCGAGTGTATGTCGATGTACACACCCGCAAACCTGAGGATCAAAGCCGACAAACTTTGACCTATCAATCTCTTCAAATATGAAATCCAACGCCTTGTGAGAAATGACACGCATTAAAGAATCCAAGAGGACTTCCTTTCTATGCTCATGCTTGACAATATTTAAGCCCATCTCAAATGATGCCTTGATTTCGTTCACCGTCCGATCTATTGATATATGTATCGCTTGCCAAACCGAAACAAAGTTTCCTTGGAATGACTTTAAATGCCTCTTTAATACTAAGTGTGCTCCTTCGACACGGTTGGTAGTTGTCGTACCGTAATGCTTCACCACATTCGTCCATGCTAAGACGAATTGTTCTTTGTGCGGTTCAAGCCATGTCTCTTTGATGTAAGAAATGCAAGCCGGCTCCCTCCCCTCCCACTTCTCCTTGAATAAGTACCATGCGGCGGCGTAACTGTCTATCGTGCTGGCTCGCCATACACAATTCTAGTCATGGTTGAATTCGTCAAAAACTTGCATGTCAAGTTTACCATCCACTTTCCCGAACTTCAACTTACATTGGGATTGTATATTACGATTTACATGAAATGTGCATAGCAATGTATCCGCTTGAGGAAACACAATCCGAATAGCATTCATTAGAGCATACTCTCTGTCGGTAACAAAAACCGAGGGCTCTCTCTGACCGGTGTAAAGGGTTTTCAGTTTCTCCAACGCCCATGTGTAGTCTTCAACTTTCTCACTCTTCATGAAGCAAAAAGCAACTAAAAATGTTTTCCATGTAGAGGTGAAGCCGACAACATGAAAGAGAGGCATCTTGAACTTATTGGTCTTGTACGTGCAATCAAGAACTAACACGTCGGCGAAAGACCGAGCCAAATGTGTGCAATCGGGATGAGCCCAAAAGAGTGAAATGACTTCATTGCTCTGGGGATGTCTTCTATGGTGCTCAACATAATGATTATCTCCAAGCAACTTCATCACTTCTTGCATCGCCATTCTCAATTTCGACCGAATGGCGTTAGAAGAAGATAGGGCGTTGTATATTGACTTCATTGTAGACTTGTTCTTCTCATCTTCATGTCGTATGACGGAATATATTTGTCTCGGTGCAACTCCGGAATTGGACAAGTCTTCCACTATCTTCTTCTCCGTAATGTTCAACCGTCCGACATACGGATGACCCAATAGTGTTTCGGCAATCTCGTGGTTGTGGATTCCATTCATGACTTGGACTGTCCACTTCGCTTCTTCATCCTTTCTAATATAGATTTTGAACGGACAACCACATTTTCTCGTTCCAACATTTCTCTTTGAAACTTTACTTTCGAAAACTTGTTCTTTCTTATGGCTTCTAAACACACCACCTCGTTCATATGAAACCACATTGGTTTGTTGTCCTGGACGATTTCGGGCCGATCTTGATATCACAAGAACTATGTTGTTTGCCCGTCCCACTTCTCGGCACCAATTTAGCGCACCTTCGTATGATTCAAAACACATATCGGTCCTGAATAAATGGCCTACATCGACGCCAATTGGAGCAGCTATCTCGATACCGGAAGATGATAAGTCCTACAATATAACTTAAAGTTAATAAAATAAAATAACACAGCACAAAAAATGTCCTGCCAAAATGAAGGACTACAGAAGGCAAAATAGTCCTTTCAATAATCAGGACTGCCAATTCACTGGCATACCTGTCAATGATCAGGACTGCCACATCGCTGGCAGTCCTGATTATTGAAAGGACTGCCACAGTTTGGGCAGTCCTATATGTAGAGGTGGACTGCCCGCGTATTGGCAGTCCTGTACCTAACAGCATCGAATTACACCCGACGTGAATGTTACAATTGGCTTACCAAGAGTGCATCCGAAGCAAGAATGTTACAATTGGCTTACCAAGAGTGCATATCGGGACGAGAGTCTGCTACATTCGATGACCCGAGTTCTTCCATGTTCATTTTTTCTAAATTAAACACATATAAATCATTATTTACATGTGAAATTATTGTGAGAGTCTACAAATATATTAATTAGATGACATACCCATTAACGGATGAATTCGATGACACTGTAACGAAAATTTGAAACCTAAATCTTCACAATGTCTTGGTTGGGAGACAATTTGGGTTAGGGTTTAGAAAACTATGACCTAGAAATTCTTCTTAGGGTTGGAGAAAAGAGTGGAGGAGAAGGAAAGAGTAGAGAGAGAAGGGAAATAAAATTAGGTTGGTATTTATATAAAAACTTGGGCTAGCCCCAAGCAAAAATTTTTGATAGCAAACTTGTAATTTTTTCCAAAATTTTTGGGATAGCCCCAAGTAAATCTTGTGGTGCCCATAGAAATTGCCAAAAAAAAAACACAAGTCTCTCTCCTCCATCTTCATTTCTTTATCCCTCTTCATTTCTACTCCTATTTCTTTCAAATCCCCCAAACCCAAATCTATGGCCATGGCAGAGCAGGTCAAGAGGGAGATCCCGGCGGTGAGGCCTCTACTTTCGAGGGCGTTCCATCTAGGACGCCATCCTCCCAACCCTATTCCCTGGCCATTGCAGAACAGGCCCACCGGGAGCTGAGCGCCGAACCGACCGCCGGTGGGCCTATGGCGGCATCCGTGACAGGCCCGGCCGGGAGTGTCTTTGATGAGTCGTTCGGATTCCGGACCACGCTGATGCGGGAGGGCTCGTCGTCCTCCTCCTCCTCCGGTGCCAGATCCAGTGGGTTTAGGAGGAATGTGCTCGAGCTGAGCCTCTACGAGCCGCCGAGGCGGGACGGGGCCACGAAGGGGCAGCTGCTAGGAACCGTAGCGGTGGACCTGGTGGAGCACGGGGCCGCATACCTTCACTTTCTGGCGATTTCGAGTTCGAGCGGTGAGCTCTGCTCTAGAGCACTCCTCGTGTGATGGTCAGCTCCACCATGCCACCTCACTTGCTCCGGCGGGAGGTCTACGTCTCCGAAACCCTCGCCCCAAATTTTCTTTACTCTCTCTAGATCTGAATTTTTTCTGTGATATTGCTTTTGCTTCTCAGTTCGTTGCCAATGGTGTCTTCTTTGTGGAGCCAGTTAGGATTTCTGAGGAAGTGAAAATGGCAGAAGAACTTGGTATCATTCCTCTTTCCTTCCATATCTCGATTTTCTTAATTTTTATGGTTTATTTTTCTTTTTTTCCCCCTAGGGATTCATGGATGTAAGACTATAACGAAGCGACAGGGCTTTTAATCCTCTACTTTTTGATAATTTTTGTTGCTGGATCTTCAAATTTATGGAGTTTTACAAATTCCTTAAGACTTCATAATGATAGTTGTGCTTGGATCACCACATCTCTCAAATTCTCTGTGTGTATTTGATGAGTTGCAAGGAGGGAGTGTTTTGAAAAATGGGGCAGATAAACAAACTGAAGGCGTGCGCGCTGGCTGGGATCGCCGTGTGCGTGCGGTCCCTTCTGCTGCACCTGCTCATCGCCAGCTACTCGACCGGGGACTACGTGCCGCAGAAGCTGTGGGTCGATGAACTCTATCCCGTAGGCAAGGTGTGGACAGATCCCTACATTTTTTTTGTCTAAACAAATGAGATGTTGTGTCTGTTGGCACCGTAAATGGCACCAGTTTTGGAGTGTCCTATTATAGTTTGCAGTGCGTGTGCATGTCATAACTAGTCCTTGACGAGTACACTAGTATCGTATTGCTCTAAATGTGATTTTATAGGTTTGACGATATAGGAAGTTGTGGGGTTCTGTGAGTTCCTTGGAGACCTTGCACCCATATGCTAACCCTCGAAGCACCAACCCAGGTGTGAATTTTGTATCTTCGTATATTTATCACACAATATTAGGAATGCACAAAGATTCATATTTAGAACTACCGACTTACCCCAATGTGGAAGGGCTGGTTCCGTTTGAAGCTTTGTACCGGGAACATATGCTAATTTGCAAGGTAATTTTGGTGCAAGAATAAGGATTTTTTCACTAGAAAATGAACATTGAGCATCTAAGCATTGCAGCGTTGTTTGCTAATTCTGTGACTGAACTTTAGAGCTTGATGTATCCATCATTCATGGATTGGTGCTTTCGATTTTATGTTGGCACTATTAACACTAGGCCTTTTATCTTGGGGCCAATATTGCCTAGTACCTTCATATCAAGTCTCCCTGTTTTCCTCTTGCCACAAACCTAAAGTCAAAATTCTTCCTCGTCTGCCTGCATGGCAGATTGAAAAACTGATTGACGCAATTTTTACTTACTCCATCTATAGTGTTTCTCCAATCAATCCATCCCATATAGATTGTAAATGGAAAACATGAACCATGGCTAGTCTGGCACATTGATTTATATATGCAAGACCTTTTGTTGTAATCTATATTATGCTGGTCTGTGCTTGTTTGTTGACATCTCACCAGAAAATGGATACACTTCTTCTCAACTCCTCCTTTCAACATGTGTTATTTCATCATGGTCCTCTTTTCCTTACATATTTACAGTCCATCTCCACCACCAACTCACCAAGATTGTTCTCTTTTCCTGCCACTAAATAGTGAATACTTCCTCCCCTGTTACCACTTTAATTAGTTTCCTATCCTTTGCATTCTTATTCAATCTTTACTTCATCAAGATTTTCTTTGTCAGATTTGAACCTCTATGTTGGTTGTTATTGAGATACTCCTGCTTTTCTAGGATAAATGGACACCAATACGTCACTACACAGTTCGGGCATGACACCACAGATTTGGTGCCTATTTTGGTGTGTCTTGTGTATTTTGTAGTGTTTGTGTCGTGTCCAATACGTGTCAGGCACCTACACGTCAATTCTGTTTTTCTATGATTTTGCGAATAGATACTTTGCACCTGGTTCTGGTTGGAAAACTTTTTTAGGTTAACAATAATAAGTTAGGATACTTTGCACCTGGTTCTGGTTGATACTGACCTCATACAAAGGGCTACCTGTAGTAACGCGGCTTAAGAGAAATAGTTGTGGAGACATTTTTTGCTTCAATCTCTCGACCTATCTTCAGGGTTGCTTCATATATGGCAACAGCATATAATGGCCTGCTGATACCACTGATTATCCTAGCCCAGAGTCCCAGACAACATTTCAGATCCTCCAAATAGCTATCAACTGGGGGATGGCTTGGGCAAATCCTCAAACCAAAGGAGAGAAACCAAAGGCAAACAACATGGTTCTTCTGGTTGTTTATATGGTCCTTACTTTAGATACCTTTATATTTCAAACTTGCACTCTTGCTCTGTTATAAAGGGGGTTCATTAGCACATATGTTTCAGAGTTCTATATTATTTATACGACAGGTGTTAATTTTCTTTGTTACCTAAATACACAACATATATGTCCAAACATGTAGCATATGTAAAAGTAGACTTGATACACATGTTAATCTTTTGATTCATTTAACTGACATTTTCTATATGAGCAAGTACTACCATCAAGCATAAATTATTCTTTTCCCTTATTTTACTGTGTTATGTTTGACTAATATTAGTAAATAAGTATATATACTTCACCGAATCTACTGGACAACTTGCTCGATCATCTCTGGGGAATATACAATTGCTTCTTCTTTTTTCTTTTGAGTAAATAATGATAGTAAGATATTCATACTTACATTCTTAGTTTAATATCAATCATGCCTAATTATACTGACATATGAGATAAGCTTCATTTTAATGATTCATGTAGGTGGTGGAAATAGGAAAGTAGGCTTCATTTCAATGATTCTACAAAAATTACTAAAATGAAGATAGAAAAATTCTATAGCAGCTTGGCATATCTATACTGCAACAAGAAAAACTAACCTTCAACTGCGCAGGGAGGATCTCAAGATGGTTAATGTATTAGTTACTCTTACCTTCAAGACTTTGTTTATGTGAGTGTTATTTCTTGTCATTGAACTGGATTTGGTTCCTCTTAGCTCTTAACATTTCCAACCGTAACCTTATCTTCAGTAACCTCCTACCACCTCAAATTAAACCTCCTGCCATTTTCATCAATTAGACCATGTTTTGTAGTCTATTACTATATTATGGGAAGAAATTTTACTTGTTCAAGTCATAACAAGGTTTTTCATCATTAATTTTACTTTGTTACTTGCAGCTTGAAGATGAGGTTATTGTGTCGAATGATGAGAGACTGTGAATTACAGCTTCAGAGGCATTTGCAAGCAGACATTCTTCCATGGGTCCAGAGGATGAAGCTCAGACAACAAGCACTTCAAAGGCGCCTTCTAAGGGTGGGAATGCTATTTTCAAGATTTGATTTTGTTTGCTCTTTTCAAGTAATAAGGTCACATAGACACGACAAAAATATTCAAAAATACACTAGGACACCAAAATTAACACCATCTCCATGTTATTGTGTCCTTATTACTTGGTTTTGGAGGAAGGATTATTGTCCAAGTAATTTTCAAGTTTTTGTAAATTTCCTAATAACTTGCATAGATATTTTATTCGAGGCCTTAAGATCTTGGCAATAAAGTTAGATTCAGTTTTCATTTCAGTTATTTTTCGTACGAATAGACTTCTATTTTTTGTGATGTAGAATGAGAAGTCAGCGTACCAGTATAGAGGAATGTTCCATACGTTAAGCATAGTCTATAGGCAAGAAGGCTTCCGTGCTCTCTAAAAAGTCTGGCTCACCTCTGTTATTGGAGTCATAAGTTTTTTGTCTATACAATATTATTCTTATATTTTCAATTAGCCCATTCACAAAGTTTCTTGGGCATACATCAACTGGAAGTGGTACTTGTTGGTTTACCACTTATATGAGTTGTCCCAGATCTCTGATATAAATTCCCTTTGTGATATTCGGCCCGTTTGCTTTATTTTCAGTTTTATTTACATTACTGTCATGCAGATAGATAACAAATCAGATGGAGAGACAAAAACAAATAGATAACAAGCTATATCTCTTCCTGTTATGCAGATAGCTGAAGCTCTACAGTTGCAGATGGAGTTTCAAAAACGTCTTCATGAACAATTAGAGGTAAGTAATTCTTTTGCAACTTTATTTTCGAATTGATTTTCTGTCAAAAAAATGGCCGTAATGCGTGAACACAAATTAAACAGTATGAAAAATTTGATATGATGACTTATTATTGGGAACAAATTTCACATTGTATTTAAAATTCTAGTACTTCATGTTAAGATTTATACAAATCATTATCATATTTTTTTACTGTTACATAAACCTCTTATAAGAAAATCATGTGATGAATTATACATGCTCTGTCAGTTTTAGGGAAATGCTATATTATGAATGCAATATATGAATGGTACCAGACATTCGTACACTTTGATTTACTTTGATATAATTCACTGATACCAGACACTAGGATGGTTATAAACATGAATACTTCCTATAATTCACTCTGATATAATTCACTGACTTATTATTGGGAAGTATTCCTGTTTCATGCAAACATGAATACTTCCTATAGGCATGTTAACACATTTACCTTTTTTATATCATTTATGCATATAAACTGAGTTGCAAAAGTTTGGCTAGAATTTGTTTAATGTGTTGACTTGTTGGTCTTGTGGTCATTTTATTTTGTTCTCAATTGTTATCAGTTTATACAAACATGTATACATAAATGATTAAATATATTTTTCTTGTTCTCTCAGGAACTACATGGAAAATGAAGGTGCTGTAAATATGGGCGTGATGTGCTCCGGGTTCGCTATAGTCTTGTTTTACTTATATAAATATAGGTTTTTGATGTTTAAGATGTACGAAAAATACATACTTTAGTTGGATATGTTTGTGGTTGGACATGTTTTGGATGTTTGTGGTTGGATGTGTTGGAAGTTTGTGGTGTATAAACAATATAGTTTTTAATATAAAATTTGGATATTATAGTTATTATATCTTCTGGGTTATTGATATTATGTGTGTGTTGGATTCATTATATATAATTATAAATGAAATTTTAGCTATACAAAATTTAGCTTCTTTTGATGGCTATAAAACATCAACAATTAACTAAATCCTGTTGCAATAGTTCTTTTTATTGACGGTTTCTTGACGGCTAAGAGCCGTCATCTAGGTCGGAGTCGAGAAAAGTTTTCACCTACATTGACGGTTTCTCCAAACTGTTATCTTGATGGCTAAAACCAGTCAACAAAACTATTTCATATGGCGGCCAAAAATCGTCAAGAAAAGACCTGTCTGCGACCGTCAAGAGAAGGGGGACTTTTTGTGACTCCGGCCTACTTGACGGATCCGCAACCGTCAATATATTCCTTTATTGACGGAAAAAAAACTGTCAAGAAAAGCCTTTTTTCTTGTAGTGGACTGGCTCTTCATGAGATGTTTGTTATCTCGAAGTTGCCTTGGGGTGAAGACCCATACGAGGAGTACTGTCCGACCTCTGAGGAGCTCGCTGGGTTGGAGAGTCGGTACCCAAAGATGATGGCGGTGTACAAGGAGCTACTTTGTCATCACCAAGCTTGTGTGCGACTGGATGCTGCCATGACTCAGCATCATTCTAATGCATGGAGACAGTATTTTTTTGGCACGGATCCGCCAAAATGTCAACCAATTCGTCCTTCTTTTCGTAGGGCGTATAGTCTTGCCGAGATAGAAGCAATGGAGGCAGACTCAAACGGAACCTCCTCTATTGGGTGCTGACGGAGGGCCCAACTCTACGTTCCGCAGTTGTTTTCACCAAAACTCGGCCTCTGTCAGCCACAAGACGATGCTAGCTGCCTTTCTGATGATGTAGCTGAGGAAGGCTGTGGTTCCCGGACGTTTAGGCTTCGTGGGGCGACTGGGCAGGGAACTCATTATGTCGGCCGTGAGATTGGCATTTGGTCATTCTTTGGCGCTGCTTCCTGCTATGGTTTGTAACACTCTTCGAGGTCTTCGAGACCTTTCAGAAAAGGTCATAGAGTGTCGTGGGGGTGCTGTCGAGTTTCCCCGGCCTGAGTTGTCCTACCATTACCTGATGGCCTGGTTGGCCCTGCATCATACCTCAGCTGTCGTAGCAGATCTTGAGGAAGACGCGCTTCTGCGAGGTTTTCACAGGGCAAAGTGGTTTTTATCACCGTGTTCCTGTATGTAGACGAGCCTGAGTCATTTGGACCATTATAGTTTTAGCATGGTTTCGCCTTCCTATGGTGGTCATAAAGCTGGTGACCAGTTGTTTGATCGAAACGAAGCACGGGAAGGGTCGACCGTCGGTGCTTTCCGATGGTTACTATCGATCCGTCCTTCACATCTGGTGTACCGGAGCCAGAACAAGGTGTATTTGGAGCCTTACCTGCCTAGCCGCTTCGCACGACAGTTTGGCTATAGTCAAACTATGGTCGGTAATCCCAGCCCATGGCTTGGATATGAGGGAAGTTTATTGGACGGTGCCCACGCCTGGAGTTATTATAAGGCCGCGTCCACTGGGGCAACGTTTGCTTTTCCTGACGTGAGTGGGGAGCCCCGCGCTTTGTTTTCTGCCATGAGGTTCTACTGTCTGGCGAACAAATTCTCGCCCAGTTACGACCGAGGACAGAGCTTTCTTGCGGGTACGAGGTTTGAGAAGCCTCAACCACAGTCCCATGAGGTAGAAGTAGTCGTTTATGGGTCTTTGGCCGGTTCGAGCGACTCCCGAGAACGAAGGGAGGATATGGTGCCCTTGAGTTCTCTACTGAAGTGCCCAGCTTCTCAAGCAGCAACCGTTCCTCCTAATAAGAAGGTAAAACGAGAGGCTAACAGAGGTGTTTCCCTGCGACGCAGCGCGCCCCCTGTTGCGTCTACTTTCCAGGTACATTTTGGTTCCTGGTTGTTTCAAGTTTTCCTGCCTGTGACTCTGTTGTTTATTCTCGTTCTGCTGGCACATGCACGGGGAATACCTGAGCGATCGGAGGCGTTTTCGGTCCAGGAGGGGGGCCTACCATTGGGTCAGAGGAGGCTCTTCCTCCTACTTTTTATGAGGAGTTGGTCTCCAAGGGTGCTTCTGCGGCGATACCCGAAGTTGGCCTTGTATCTCAGGAAGGTGCAGCCCTGGTACCCATATCTGAGACGGCTCGACCGTCCGAAGATGTCGAAGATACTTCTGCTGGTTCCTTTCGGGAACCTCTTTTTCCCGGGGGTATAGAAGGATCAATGTCGAAAGAGTTGCCCCTGGCGTTTATTCCTCTGCGATCTCATGCGGGGGTTGGAGAGACCATCATAGATCCTGTGGTGGATACTGTCGATGAGTCAATCGACCGGGGTGATGTGATACTCGACGAGCCACCCACTGAAGCTCCGGTCGACACTGTTACCCTTGACAACAGTATTGATGATCCGATTGATAGGACTCCTCAGTGCTCGGGTGAGGAGGCAGAGTCGGCTGAAGGGGCGGATGATGTCTTGGTGGAAGAATCCCTTCATGGAGTCTCGCCTGGACTTCCTGAAGAGATCACAGTCAAGCTTCCTGTTGAGAAAACCATGGAGGGATTAATCATTGAAATACCAGCCGAGGGGCCGGTTATGGGGATTAGCGAGGTGGTGACTGCTGTGATTGTGCAGGCTTCGATTAACGTAGCTTCGGGACCTGCTGAGGATCCCACTGTGCGTCCCCCAGCCTCGGCTCTTGTTCATGTTCCGTCGTTGGCCTCTATAACGACGACGATGTCTCATGCTTCGGTTGCGCTTCTTAGGCGTGCGCAAGCTGCCACATCTGCCCGTAGGTCTTTTATTGCGACCTCTCCGGTGACTGCTACAAGTTTGGCTGATAAGGAATATTATGCCATGCTTCTGCTGAACACTATCCGCAATGCTTTGACCCACGGTATAGAGGGCGTTTTATAAGGCCAACCGTTGTTTAGGTGGGTCCGGAACCTAGCGGAGGGTCAATTGATGATCTTGCGCAACTATCTGGAGTGTGAAGCACATGCCGTGATCACAAGAGACTTGCTGGCTGACTTAGAAGCCACCGCTCTAGAGCTTCAGGATATGGAGCGTAGCCTACCGACCCTAGCTGCGGCAGAACTAGCGAAGATAGCTTTTGAAGAGTTCCAATATGAGCAGAGGCGCCGGGCATTGACTGATCGACTTGCCGAGGTTGAGTCAGAGATCGAGGAACTGGTTGACGCCGAAGAGGCTCGGGTCTGTCGTCATGCAGCTGTGGAAGATCAGTGCCAGACCCTTCGGTAGTAGATTCAAAAGTTGTAAGCGACCCTGGTTCTTGCTGAGAGTGACCTGGAAAAGTCGAAGGCCCAGGAGGGGGGGGGGGGGGGGGGGTCCTTCGCCAACGTTCTGAGGCTCTAGCACAAGAAAAGGAGAGCATTGGCATTCGTCAGACCGAGTTGGCCCTTGTGCGCCAAGCTTTGTCCTCTGTCGAAGATGAAGCTTCTCGGCGTCAGGAGGCCGAGCGTAGGGTCCAAGCATCGGTCGAGCATCGAAGGGCTCGCTTGAGGAGCCGGCTAGAAGAGCTTAAGAACCAATCTTCTCAATTTTGACTTCTTTCTTTCTTCTTCTCTGTCTTTGTGGTTGTGAATCTTGTACAGAGGTAAGAATTCCCTTAGAGGAGATAGCTCTATTGGGAACAGGGTGTTTACTCAGAGGTGATATGGACATGGTAAATATGGGACGTTTTGTGGAGACACTTTTCTTACTCAGAGGTAATATGGACCTGGCAAGGATAGACTCTACCAGGGTATAGAACGACTCAGAGGTAGTATGGACATGAATGGTTCTATAAATAACAACCATGGGGGATTGTCATGGAAGGGTTGCCTACTCAGAGGTAATATGGACATGGTCGACATCCTTTACTAGAATAACGGTTCAGAGGTAATATGGACATGAAATATTTTCTAGAGAATTATGATAGCTCAAGGTTATCATAGAAATGGGTGACTACTCAGATGTAATATGGACATGGTACATACAATATAGAATAACACTTGAGAGGTGATATGGATGTAAAATGTTTTCTAGACAGTTATGACAACATGGAGTCATCATAGGAGAGGCGACTACTCAGAGGTAATGTGGACATGGTAGACGCGACTGTAATTAAGGTGTAGGGAATCAATCCAGAGGTAGTATGGACATGGTAAGTTTTCTACTAGGGAGAGGTATAGAAGAGATGAATTCTTTTAATAGAATCCATGAACACTTACTGGGATGTGGGAGGTTTGCACTGTTCGAAACACCATTCCCATTAAGATCCTAGGCATTGCGCCCAGGGTTCATCCTCGAAGTATTCAAACATCTGGTCTTCGTCCTCGACCGGAGGATTTGTGGAGACCATGTTAGTGGACAACATCTTTTTGAAGACCTGATCGGTACTGGTGTCAGAGTCCCAGGTTGAGGAGTCAGAAGAGTATGAATGCATCATGACTTCCATCTCTGAGTCTTTTGAAGTTGAAGTGGGTGTAACGTAACACAACCCCCGACGGGTGCGCTGGTAATAGTTTTGAGCCTTTCCCTTTGGAGCTTGAATCCGTAAGGGAAGGTGCCAACATTTACCATAGTTGAGTCCTTTGTTGCTGTTCAAGTCGTAACCCATCTTATGGATGAAGTGTTTGGCTTGAGTAGCGTAACGGTAGAGTTGCATCTTGCCGTTATCGGGTTCTAGTTCTCCTGGAGTTAGTCGCTGAGGATGCTCCAATCGACCAAAGATGATGGGTACCTCCTCCTTCTTCCTTGCTGGAACTAGGAAGTAAGAGCCCTGGGAAGGGATAACTCGGCTCACAAGGTTGGCGGTTGTCACTTGTGTTTGTAGCATACATAGAGAGTTGTCTAAGAAATATCACTACTAGAATAAGTCATATTAGCGACGCAATTAGCGACGTTTTAGTAAAACATTGCTACCTTTTAATGGATTAGAGACATATTTTATAAACGTCGCAATACGTCACTATTACCGACGATCGACGACGTTTTGCGACTTATTTTTGTATAAAAAACATACATCACGGATAAGTCGGTGAACGTCGCTAATATCACTAATATTAGCGACGTTTACCGACGTAACTAGTGTAACGTTGCTAATATCACTAATATTAGTGCCGTTTACCGACGTATAGTTATGACGTTGCTAAAATAAAAATATAGGGCATTCGAGTTTTCATTCTCCCCCATTATTTCGATCGAATTTTTCCCTCACCCGCGCGCTCCCCCTCGGCGGCCCTCCCCCCCGGCCTCCGGCGACCCTCTCCCCCCTCGGCGACCCTCCCCCCTCGGCCCCCGACCCTCCGCGACCCCGCTCGGCGACCCTGCTCCCCCTCGGCGACCCTGCTTCGACCGGCGACCCCCTCGGCGACCCAGCTCTCCCTCGTCGACCCCGCTCACCCTCGACGACCGCTCCCCTCCACCTCCAGCTCCCCACCGGCGACCCCCTGCCCCCTCGACGACCCGCTCCTCCGGCCCCGACTAGGTAAACCCTAACCTAAATGTTAGTTAATTTGATGCATGGTTGATGTTGTGTTGGGAGATTAGGTTGTCTCAAGTTGATGGTATACACTTAAAATTAATCTACTTGCAGTAGGTCAGAGTGCTATAGGAGGAATATGCCACTAATTCCTTCTCCCCATTCTCCTCTTTGCTCGACTTTTAATTAAATTATTCTTCATTGATAGTCTGCATTGTACATCTAGTGATTGATAGTCTTCATTGATAGTCACCCCAAAAACAGGAAAGAGGTTTATAATTTGTCATGCTTTATATATATATAAAACGTCGCTACCATTGAATTTGGAGTGTTTATACTCAGACGGACATAGACACACGGACACAGATAAACACATACACACGAACACAGACAGACACATACATACGGAACAAGTATATTGAATTTGGAGTATTTCTACTCAGAATTTTGTTTTGAGTCTCGAGTTCATTTTCGTGAACGATAATTGGATGGGGGATGGTTGTGTCTGTGTCCAGATAGCTCGTGATACAGTCGGGTCGTATCCTAATTAATTAGTGTGCAGTGGAGTGTCGGGTGCTAGAGGTCATCTGGACTCAGGCGACCCTCCCCCCTCGCTAAAATGACTTATTCTGGTAGTGTATCTAGTATTTCAACATGCACAAGAGTAATTCAAAGACAACTTTTTATTAATAAAATGAGAAATTTTATCCCGAGGGATTGCATCATCAAAATAGTGCGCTTCGGTATTGGCGCAGACGTAGTCTCCTAGCTCCTCATCAGTGAGGACTAGGGCTGTCGAGGGAGGAGGGGAGGACGCTTCCCCTTTAGCTTGACCACCAAGGGGGCTGCGGTCGGAGGTTCCTGCACCTTCATGGTTGGCTTTGGGGACCTCCGGGGTAGCCTTATTCGTATAGGCTCCTGGCCATCATCTGACGTCACCGAGGGCGAAGATGGCGCTTTGCCTCGAAGCTTGACTACGAGGAGCGCTGATACCTTGGGGGTTTTCCCTACAGTCGAACCTTTAGTGGTTCTTCAGTAGCCGCTGCACTTTCTGAGGCCGTCTCTGCCTCGTCGTCGGTATCATTGCTCTCATCGTCCCAGGGGACTGATTTGTACAGATCAACATCCGTACAATAGGCTTCAGGTCCCCGGAACGTGTTGATATAAGCGAATTCGGTCTTGATAGTCCCGTCGCTGGCCACGTACTTCATCATTGATGAAAAGTGGAAGGAACAATCATGTACTCATGAATCCATGATCATCTCAACAGCATGTTGTAGATTATGTCAATATCGATGACATAGCAAGTCACTTCAGTGTAGAGGTCGCCTATTTGGCACTTTAAGCGAATTTTGTCCATGGGCTCGCTCTTCCCTGCGTTGAAGCCGCTGATTGTTGTGTTCGATGCAGTCAGCCGATGCATCGGAATCCCTAGAGTTTGGAGCAAACTTCTTGGGATGATGCTGAGATAGGAGACTGGGTCGATGTGGATGCGATTGACTTTAATGGCACCGACGTACCCTGTATAGTACAGAGGCCTATTATGCCGATTATTCTTCAGCAGCATGTCTTGCTGGATGAAAGTGATACTGTGGATCACTTTGACCACACTGTGACAATATGGGCATACTGCAGGGTCTTTCTTGGGTGGTCACACCAGAGTGAGAAAGGACTTGGCGTTCTGCAAGACTTCGCTGAGCGTATCTCGGGTCTCTTTAGAGAGACGGCGGATCTCGAAGAGTGACAATCTACCCGGGATATTGGCTAGCTGTATCAGTATGTCAAAGTTGTAGGGTTTGATAGGCCCTACTGTTGAGTCTTTCCTCAGAGGTTTGTCGAAGCGAACCTTCTTTTTCTTCTTCCTATTTGTGGCAGGAGTCTGAGACGGTCTTCTTCTGATATATTAGGAGCAGGGGTTGTAGTTGGTAGAGGTGATGTCTCCTATGAAGCTTGGTTTTTCTCTTGCTGCTGTCATGCCCCGCTCCCGTAGGAGCGATCGTCCTCGCTAAGGCGTGATGCCGCACGAGCCTAGATTGCGCTCGGGCAAGACGGATTCCATAACGGCCGATTACAGCGGCTGTGACGGGTCGTCGCACAGAAGTCCCAAGCAGAGACATTGAATATGCCAGCAAAAATTTAGAACAAAACACAAGTCATTCAAAAGATACATTTTATTGATATTGAAACAAGGATTACAATGGGGCGCAAGGCCAAGATTACAAGTCACTCAAGCTCACTCTTCTCACATTACAAGTCACTCAGCTCCCTCTCATCTCTCAATACAAGCATTGAACCAGCGGATGCTTCGAAAGGCGACGTCCATACATTATGTCCGTATAAGTCGTAACTCCAAACGACCGCACGCTACGAATCGCCAAGGAACTCCATGCCTCGACGCATCCAAGCGAGCTCCGCACCACGAGCTTATACCTGAGCCTGCACATGAAAACTATGTGGGTGTCAGCACTCAACTGTACTGGTGGAATGAGCTCCTCGCCCATCCATAAAAAACCAACACGTTCATTTACTTTGTGCAACATATCCTTTTTACGATTGTCTTTCTATTCTTGCCTTAGGATTAGTTTTAGGGCCGACGCCTTGGCCTATTTTGTGTCTCTAGACCATCACCGTGCCTTGTACTAATAATGTACTCATACTTTGCCTCTAGACCTTCTCGTGCCAACAACGTCAACTTATCGACTCGTTCTTACCTTTCGGCCCGTATTTGGTACGCAACAACTTGGTTGTGCCATAAATCCCTTCTTATAACATAATCGAGGCAGCACCTCGCCACTTAGTAACTTGCCTATACTTGTGTCGTAACAACATGGTCGTGCCATAACATATCGAGGCCGTGCCTCGCGACTAAATAAGACTTAACCGAACTTGTCCTACGGCCCTTGCAGAACTTAACTCGAAACGTCTAACCCAATATATGGATCTCGTGTTGAGAAATCAAGTGCGATGCCACATCGTACGCCGAAGCATGTGTCTTATACATAGTCAAATCTTAGGCTTCATAATACTTTGGGTGCAAACTGAGCACACATTTCAGAACTCAAGACACACCGTGCTTACACTTCCTTTGATACGATCGACACCGTGCATACGGATTGTTGCTCAGCACACTAATTACCTATATGAAAGGCCACTGGAACGACAAGCCATCATGGATATAGCTCGGGTAGGCGGCGGGTCTTTCGATGCAAGGTAGCTAGCCCCATGGAAAGCCTCCGACTACTCACGCGATACGATTTAGCGCTGCAATAACGTCTTCCCCCTAGGTCGACTGGGCCCGGTGCCCCGATGTAATACCAGTCGAGGAAGAAATCCTTGTCGACAAGTTGTCCAATGACCACGCACCTACGAGTCATCTAGACTCACGTAAATGCATGGCCTAATTTTATGGTACGACTGGAAGTATACTTAGCATCTCGTGCTCTAAACCACACTTTGGATAACGTGCATCAACCGTGAGACTCCCAACCAAGGGACCACCTCATACTTTGAAAACGTGCATAGGAACCGTGAGACTCCCAAACGAGGGACCGCCTCAGCAATAAACGGTCGCGTGAACTTACTTCTTTGAAATCGAGGGAAACGACTACTACATAGCCTTCCAACTTAACTTGCACCAAACGTGCCTAATACCTGCCATAGCCTATGGCATTTCTATCATCGAAACAACCGTATTTCGTTCCTTAAACCTATTGTATTTCGTGCGACACTATCGTCCAAGTCATATTCTATGTGATGAGCCTTAAGACCGTGGGAACAAATGGCGATATGCAGCCGTAGAACCGTGGGACCGTAGGACCGTGTATGCTTCATCAAGCATTTATACGTGCGATACCTATGGCTTAGGCTAAGTTCGTAGCTTTGTGGAAAACTTAAACCATCTTCCTTCTCCCAAGCCACAAGACGAAGGACCGAGTATCATTTTCAAAGCACGTCGTGCACCAACGCTAAGCCGACCGTTGGACCTTTCCATATCTGACTCAATTCGACACGTCGGGATTATTCCCTTAACTATGTGGATTCATCTCTTTTATTATCAAGCCTACTTGTGCAAGTTGAAAACATGCGATTTATTATATGAAGGCTAAGATGAGACAAGTTCACCGAAACTATCCCACCTGAGCGAGGAGTCGCCTCGACCGAGCGATGTCTTCGAGTCATCGTTGTATGGCAAAGTCCGAACGCCGTCCGCGTTTCGATTCCTCCGATTGACTGAGCGGGATGGGGCACTACATCATACACTACTCAGAAAAAGTTTCATCCTTGAAACTAAATGAGTACTTACTCATTGACTTATCACTTTGTTCTACATTCAAGGACTCTCGCACACACTACTCCTATGCGTTCGCTCAATCCGAGCCACGCTCGTGCTATGGTTATCTTTCACCTCGAACAAATATATCTCAACTTAGGTAACTTACTATCGTCGCACACACAACAACTCAGTTCTAGGCAGACAATCCGATCAACCAACATTCAAGTTCGTCTTAATCTAATGATCGCACTACCACCAATCCTTTCCTTGAAACACGATTTCAAGATCCTCGACCCTTTTCCATTTCTCTAGTCTTACTTGATTTAACGTATCACTTGGCTAGATCGTGCATATATTCTAGGCGTCCCTAAAATACATGCGTTTCAGCCAAGTCTCGTGATAGAGAATTCGCATCACCACTCGAGTCGGATCATGCACCTATTCAGGCGTCCCTGATATAAATGTATATCAACCGAGCCTCATGAGTGGTGCCTCCACAATTCCTATCGCTTCGCGTCGGAACGTCTGTCGAACCGCTAGGCTATGTCTTTTAGGCTATAGTCAATCCGTCAGTATTGAAATCATAGTTCCCAAATAATAATATCAACATTGACCCCATCCTAAGGTCAAACCAAATTGATAGTATGGGCTTTTCTACCCAAGCTCGCATTACTCCGATTTCTAAACTTTGAGCATCGATTCCCTACACACATCCCAACATTCGTCGCACGGGATCTGAGTCATTCAGCAAAGCCATCCTATCGTAAGTTCACTCAACCAAATCTTCGATACATCAATATCGCTCGACCAACAAGCCATTTTACATAGTCTATCTCTTCGAACACATTCGACATAATCTACCTATCCATTTCTTCCAAGTCAAACACGCTACGACACAATTCATCGCTAAACCATAATTCATATTTCATACTCCCTAAGTCATTAATCCTAATTCATGTCGTTTAACTTAACAATATGTTGCGCCCTGATCTCACGCGAGTCAGATTATCCACGGTGGGCATGAATTATCATGCATGTTTTCGCGGGATAATCATCCTCGTCGGGACGAAACTCTTTTTCGAGTCTAGACTAACTCATTCTCGATGCACAGATTGGACCTACTCAATCCTCAAGTTTCATTCAATCGTCAATCTCAAATCCGACTAATCTTCGAATCTACCTTCGTATCAAATCGCAAGTCGTGACAATCCAAAGTTGCCGCGTCCTGATTTTCCGAGTTCGATCATTCCCACGACATGAATCACCATGTCAACGCTCATACAAAACGATCGCCCCAAATCCGACGCGACGTATGTGCGAGGCTAGAGTTGCGCTCGCACAAGACAAGAATATCGACGTTGTGGTTATCAACGCAACCATCAAGACACAATCATTTTCATCCAACATTTATCTCAATCAAAATCCTCAAGCATAGTATCCATCAAAACAATAACACTTGCACGATCATCATTCACCGAATCATAGTACCCCCGAGTTATTGCATATCATCTTTGATACGCCTCAATACCATCGACAATATACGTAACCTGACGATCTTCGTTTACAACGAATTCTGAGTCGTACATCTGATGCTATCGTCCGTCTGGATAGTCTTCTCGACATTCAAATTCAAGTTCGATCATTATCCCTCGAATCGTTCACAACATCAATTTTCTCAAAACCAAATTCACGTATTGTTTACCCGTCTATCTTAAGTCATCGACCAATGTATTCCCTCAATTTAGATAACTCCTTTGCTAACTCAAATCATCGAACAACGTTTAATCCAATCCTTAGAGTCATCCGTGTAACTTCAAAATTTAACTTTTTCATGCACGCTATCTCTCCATCGTGCTAACCTTTTTTTATACGATTCTTTTATCAAGTCATCCGTTCGCTACACCTAAACTTTTCATCGATTTGATTTCACCTACTAAATCATTTTCACGTTTCATACTTCGCGTAATCCTCAATCTCGTGCACGTTCCGTGCGCGTCAATTCTAGGTTGTTCGAATCAACTCGTCAAATCTTACGACTATAACTTATTCAGCGATACTCAATCTACGGCTTTGCATACGCGTGACGCTTGCAGATAGACTCATCGACACCCCGCATCCTCAATTGATCGATCGACATCCCTGAGGCTATCGCATACACCACTCAGGGATAAAGTCATTCAACAAATCCTCAACTTACAATTCGAATCAAAATTAACTTCTTCAAATTTTCTTCGAACCATTCCTCGAATTCCAAGCACGCTCATCGATTTCGCATCGAGGATAACATCGTCGTTCGATAGCACCCCTATCGATAGTTGTCCCATCTACTCAATCATGTATAACTCATTTCGTGCTTGAAACATTACGAATTCCGTACTCGATTTTGCTAAGGTCGACGCAACTTTGGTGTATATGTCCAGCTTGACTTAGCCAACCGTGCTTACGTGAACCATTTTTTTGTTTCTTGTCAAAAATTGTTCTCCTACGTTTTACAAATTATTTAGACTTATTGTATGGACATCCGTGGGACATTTGAGAGAGAGCGCACCGATGATATCAGCTTTGTGGAAGCAATACTTCAGAGTTTGCAGAAATAACGGAGTTAAAGAATTCAATCGATAGTCCAAGGACGTAAAGTCGTGCTCTGATACCATTATGTCATGCCCCGCTCCCGTAGGAGCGATCGTCCCCGCGAAGGCGTGATGCCGCACGAGCCTAGATTGCACTCGTGCCAGACAGGTTCCATAACGGCCGATTACAGCGGCTGCGACGTGTCGTCGCACAGAAGTCCCAACCAGAGACATTGAATATGCCAGCAGAAATTTAGAACAAAACACAAGTCAATCAAAAGATGCATTTTATTGATATTGAAACAAGGATTACAATGGGGCGCAAGGCCAAGATTATAAGTCACTCAAGCTCACTCTTCTCACATTACAAGTCACTCAACTCTCTCTCATATCTCAATACAAGTCTTGAACCAGCGGATGCTTCGGAAGGTGACGTCCATACATTATGTCCCGTATAAGTCTTGACTCCACACGGCCGTACGCTACGAATTGTCAAGGAACTCCGTGCCTCGATGCATCCAAGCGAGCTCCACACCACGAGCTTCTACCTGTGCCTGCACATGAAAACTATGTGGGTGTCAGTACTCAACTGTACTGGTGGAATGAGCTCCTCGCCCATCCATACAAAACCAATACGTTCATTTACTTTGTGCAACATATCCTTTTTACGATTGTCTTTCTATTCTTGCCTTAGGATCTGTTTTAGGACAGACGCCTTGGCCTATTTTGTGCCTCTAGACCATCATCGTGCCTTGCACTAACAATATACTCATACTTTGCCTCTAGACCTTCTCGTGCCAATAATGTCAACTTATCGACTCGTGCTTGCCTTTTGGCTTGTATTTGGTACGCAACAACTTGGTCGTGCCATAAATTCCTTCTTATAACATAATCGAGGCAGCGCCTCGCCACTTAGTAACTTGCCTATACTTGTGTCGTAACAACATGGTCGTGCCTTAACATATGGAGGCCATGCCTCGCGACTCAATAAGACTTAACCAAACTTGTCCTAAGGCCCTTGCAGAACTTAACTCAAAACGTCTAACCCAACATATAGATCTCGTATTTAGAACTCAAGTACGATGCCACATTATATGCCGAAGCATGTGTCTTACGCATAGTCAAATCTTAGGCTTCATAATACTTTGGTGTAAACTGAGCATACATTTCAGAACTCAAGACACATCGTGCTTGCACTTCCTTTGATACGACCGACACCGTGCATGCGGATTGCCGCTCAGCACACTAATTATCTATATAAAAGGCCACTGGCACGATAAGCCATCGTGGACATAGCTCGGGTAGGCGGCGGGTCTTTCGATACAAGGTAGCTAGCCCCATGGAAAGCCCCTGACTATCCATGCGGTATGATTTAGCGCTGCTATAACGTCTTCCTCCTAGGTCGACTGGGCCCGGTGCCCCGGCGTAATACCAATCGAGGAAGAAATCCTTGTCGACAAGTTGTCCAATGACCACATACCTACGAGACATCTAGACTCACATAAATGCATGGCCTAATTTTATGGTACGATTGGAACTATACTTAGCATCTCGTGCTCTAAACCATACTTTGCATAACGTGCATCGGAACCGTGAAACTCCCAACCGAGGAACCGCCTCATACTTTAAAAACGTGCATAGGAACCGTAAGACTCCCAAACGAGGGACCGCCTCAGTGACAAACGGTCGCGTGAACTAACTTCTTTGAAATCGAGGGAAATGACTACTGCATAGCCTTCTAACTTAACTTGCACCAAACGTGCCTAATACCTGCCATAGCCCGTGGCATTTCTATCATCGAAACAATCGTGTTTCGTTCCTTAAACCCATTGTATTTTGTACGACACTATCGTCCAAGTCATACTCCATGTGACGAGCCTTAAGACCGTGGGAACAACTGGTGATATGCAGCCGTAGGACCGTGTATGCTTCATCAAGCATTTATACCTACGATGCCTATGACTTAGGCAAAGTTCGTAGCTTTGTGGCAAACTTAAACCAACTTCCTTCTTGCAAGCCATGGGACGATGGACTGAGTGTCATTTTTAAAGCACGCCGTGCACCAACTCTATACCGACCGTTGGACCTTTCTATATTCTGACTCAATTCGACACGTCGGGATTATTCCCTTAACTATGTGGATACGCTTCTTTTATTATCAAGCCTACTTGTGCAAGTTAAAAATATGCAATTTATTATGTGAAGGCTAAGATGAGGCAAGTTCACCGAAACTACCCCACCTGAGAGAGGAGTCGCATCGACCGAGCGATGTCTTCGAGTCGCCGTTGTATGGCTAAGTCCGAACGCCGTCGGCGTTTCGATTCCTCCAATTGACTGAACGAGACAAGGCACTACATCATACACCACTCAGAAAAAGTTGTCCTCGAAACTAACTGAGTACTTACTCATTGACTTATCACTTTGTTCTACATTCAAGGACTCTCGCACACACTACTCGTATGCGTTCTCTCAATCCGAGCCACGCTCTTACTATGGTTATATTTTACCTCGAACAACTATATCTCAATTTAGGTAACTTACTCTCGTCGCACACACGAACAACTCAGTTCTAGGCAAACCATCCGATCAGCCAATATTCAAGTTCGTCTCAATCTAATGATCGCACTACCACCAATCCTTTCATTGAAACACGATTTCAAGATCCTCAACCCTTTTCTATTTCTCTAGTCTCACTTGATTCAATATATCACTTGGCTGGATCGTGCACATATTCTAGGCATCCCTAAAATACATACATTTCAGCCAAGCTTTGTGATAGAGAATCCGCCATCTCCACTCGAGTCGGATCGTGCACCTATTCAGGCATCCCTGATATATGTGCATATTAATCGAGCCTCATGGGTGGTACCTCCATAATTCCTATCGCTTCGCGCCGAAACGTCTGTCGAACCGCTAGGCTATGTCTTTTAGGCTATAGTCAATCCGTCAGTATTGGAATCATAGTTCCCAAACAATAATATCGACACTGACCCCATCCTAAGGTCAAACCAAATTGATAGTACAGGATTTTCTACCCAAGCTCGTATCACTCTGATTTCTAAACTTCGAGCATCGATTTCCTACACACATCCCAACATTCGTCGCACGGGGTCTGAGTCATTCAGCAAAGCCATCCTATCGTAAGTTCACTCAACCAAATCTTCGATACATCAATATCGCTCGACCAACAAGCAATTTCACATAGTCTATCTCTTCGAACATGTTCGACATAATCTACATATCTATTCCTTCCAAGTCAAACACGCTACGACATAATTCATCACTAAACCATAATTCACATTTTATATTTCCTATGTCATTTATCCCAATTCACGTAATTGATCACAAGGTTGTCTGACTTAACAATATGTTGTGCCCCGATCTCACGTGAGTCAGATTATCCATGGTGGGCATGAATTACCTTGCACGCTTCTGCAGGATAATCATTCTCATCGGGACGTAACTCTTGTTCGAGTCTAGACTAACTCATTCTCGATGTGCAGATTGGACCTACTCAATCCTCAAGTTTTATTCAATCGTCAATCTCAAGTCCGACTAATCTTCGAATCTACCTTCGCATCAAACCGTAAGTCGTGACAATCCAAAGTTGCCGCATCCTGATTTTTCGAGTTCTATCATTCCTATGACATGAATCACCATGTCAGCGCTCACGTAGAACGATCGTCCCAAATCTGACGTGACGCATGTGCGAGGCTAGAGTTCCCCTCGCGCATGACAAGAATGTCGACGTTGTGGTTATCAATGCAACCATCAAGACACAATCATTTTCATCCAACATTTATCTCAATTAAAATCCTCAAGTATAGTATCCATCAAAACAATAACACTTGTACGATCGTCATTCACTGAATCAGAGTACCCTCGAGTTATTGCATATCATTTTTGATATGCCTCAATACCATCGAAGATATACGTAACCTGACGATCTTCGTTTGCAATGAATTCTGAGTCGTGCATCTGATGCTATCGTCCGTCTGGATAGTCTCCTAGACATTCAAATTCAAGTTCGATCATTATCCTCGAATCGTTCACAACATCAATTTTCTCAAACCCAAATTCACGTATTATTTATCCGTCTATCTTAAGTCATCGACCAACGTATTCCCTCAATTCAGATCACTCCTTTGCTAACTCAAATCATCGAGCAACATTTAATCCAATCCTTAGAGTCATTCGCGTAACTTTAAAATTTAACTTTTTCATGCACGCTATCTCCCCCTCGTGGTAACTTTATTTTATTTTATACGATCCACCTATCGATTTCTTTTATCAAGTCATTCGTTCGCTATACCTAAACTTTTCCTCGATTTGATTTCACCTACTAAATCATTTTTGTATTTCATACTTCGCGCAATCTTCAATCTCGTGCACATTACGTGCACGTCAATTTCTAGGTTGTTCGAATCAACTCGTCAAATCTCAAGACAATAACTTATTCAACGATACTCAATCTACGGCTTTGCATACGCGCGACGCTTGCAGATAGACTCATCGACACCCTGTATCCTCAATCAATCGATCGACATCCCTGAGGCTATCGTATGCACCACTCAGGGATGAAGTCATTCAACAAATCATCAACTTATCATTCGAATCAAAATCAACTTCTTCAAATTTTTTTCGAACCATTCCTCGAATTCCAAGCACGCTTATCTACATCGCATCGACGATAACATTGTCGTTCGATAGAACCCCTATCGATAGTCGTTCCATCTACTCAATCATGTCTAACTCATTTTATGTTCGAAATATTACGAATCCCGTACTCGACTTTGCTAAGGTCGACGCAACTTTGGTGTATATGCCCAGCCCGACTTAGCCAACCGTGCTTACGTAAACCATCTTTTTATTTTTGTTAAAAACTATTCTCCTACGTTTTGCAAATTATTTAGACTTATTGTATGGACATCCGTGGGACATTTGAGAGAAAGCGCACCGAAGATATCAACTTTGTGGAAGCAACACTTCAGAGTTTGTAGAAATAACAGAGTTAAAGAATTCAATCAATAGTCCATTGATGTAAAGCCGTGCTCTGATACCATTATGCCACGTCCTGCTCCCGTAGGAGCGAACATCTTCGCTAAGGCGTGATGCCGCACGAGCCTAGATTGTACTCATGCAAGACGGATTCCATAACAGCCGATTACAGCGGCTGCGATGGGTCGTCGCACAGAAGTCCCAACCAGAGACATTGAATACGCCAGCAAAAATTTAGAACAAAACATAAGTCATTCAAAAGATACATTTTATTGATATTGAAACAAAGATTACAATGGGGCACAAGGCCAAGATTACAAGTCACTCAAGCTCACTCTTCTCACATTACAAGTCACTCAGCTCTCTCTCTTCTCTCAATACAAGTCTTGAACCAGCGGAAGCTTCGGAAGGCGATGTCCATACATTATATCCCGTATAAGTCTTGACTCCACACGGTCGTACGCTACGAAGCACCAAGGAACTCCGTGCCTCGACGCATCCAAGCGAGCTCCGCATCACGAGCTTCTACCTGTGTCCGTACATGAAAACTATGTGGGTGTCAGTTCTCAACTGTTCTGGTGGAATGAGCTCCTCGCCCACCCATACAAAATCAACATGTTCATTTACTTTGTGCAACATATCCTTTTTACGATTGTCTTTCTATTCTTACCTTAGGATCAGTTTTAGGACCGACGCCTTGGCCTATTTTGTGTCTCTAGACCATCACCGTACCTTACACTAACAATATACTCATACTTTGCCTCTAGACCTTCTCATGCCAACAATGTCAACTTATCGACTCTTGCTTGCCTTTTGGTCCGTATTTGGTACGCAACAACTTGGTCGTGCCATAAGTCCCTTCTTATAACATAATCGAGGCAGTACCTCGCCACTTAGTAACTTGCCTATACTTGTGTCGTAACAACATGGTCGTGCCATAACATATCGAGGCCGTGCCTCGCGACTCAATAAGACTTAACCGAACTTGTCCTATGACCCTTGCAGAACTTAACTCGAAACGTCTAACCCAACATATGGATCTCGTGTTAAGAACTCAAGTACGATGCCACATCGTATGCCGAAGCATGTGTCTTATGTATAGTCAAATCTTAGGCTTCATAATACTTTGGGTGCAAACTGAGCACACATTTCAGAACTCAAGACACACCATGCTTGCACTTCCTTTGATACGACTGTCACCGTGCATGTGGATTGTTGCTCATCACACTAATTACCTATATGAAAGGCCACTGGCACGACAAGCCATCATGGATATAGCTCGGGTAGGCGGCGGGTCTTTCGATACAAGATAGCTAGCCCCATGGAAAGCCTCCGACTACCCACGCGGTACGATTTAGCGCTGCTATAACGTCTTTCCCCTAGGTCGACTGGGCCCGGTGCCCTGGCGTAATTCCAGTCGAGGAAGAAATCCTTGTCGACAAGTTATCCAATGACCACGCACCTACGAGACATCTAGACACACGTAAATGCATGGCCTAATTTTATGGTACGATTGGAACTATACTTAGCATCTCGTGCTCTAAACCACACTTTGTATAACGTGCATCGGAACCGTGAGACTCCCAACCGAGGGACCGTCTCATACTTTGAAAACATGCATAGGAACCGTGAGACTCCCAAACGAGGGACCGCCTCAGTGACAAACGATCGCATGAACTTACTTTTTTGAAATTGAGGGAAACGACTACTGCATAGCCTTCCAACTTAACTTGTACCAAACGTGTCTAATACCTGCCATAGCCTGTGGTATTTCTATCATCAAAACAACCGTGTTTCGTTCCTTAAACCCTTTGTATTTTGTGCGACACTATCATCCAAGTCATACTCTATGTGACGATCCTTAAGGTCGTGGGAACAAATGGCGATATGCAGTCGTAGAACCGTGGGATCGTGTATGCTTCATCAAGCATTTATACGTACGATGCCTATGACTTAGGCTAAGTTCGTAGCTTTGTGGCAAACTTAAACCAACTTCCTTCTCCCAAGCCACGGGACGAAGGACCGAGTCCCATTTTTAAAGCACGCCGTGCACCAACTCTGAGCGGACCGTTGGACCTTTTCATATTCTGACTCAATTCGACACGTCGGGATTATTCCCTTAACTATGTGGATTTGTCTCTTTTATTATCAAACCTACTTGTGTAAGTTGAAAACATGCAATTTATTATGTGAAGGATAAGATGAGGTAAGTTCACCGAAACTACCCCACCTGAGCGAGGAGTCGCCTCGACTGAGTGATGTCTTCGAGTTGCCGTTGTATGGCTAAGTCCGAATGCCGTCGGCGTTCCAATTCATCCGATTGACTGAGCAAGACAGGACACTACATCTGCCACGCCGAGCGAGTAGTCACCAGGGTGTCATCGGTCGATGCCGAGACCATGCGACATGTCCTGACCTTTGTTTCTTTGACAGAGGGGGTTGTAGGTACCATCATGTCGGGAGTAAGGTCGGGGTGGACCCACATGACCTCGCCTCGTGGTGTGGAGAACGGGATGAGCCCTTGAGCGTTGTCATGTGCTGGTGGAAGATTGACTACTTCTATTGTCGTCCTCGAGATGGGGACGACCCCATCCCTTGCCTCCATGGTTGGGAAACTTCTAACCTGGAGAGTAACCATGTTGGCCGTGACAGTCTTTTCTTCATAGTCAAGTGATATGACTTTGGCGTCGATGAGGCGCTGAATCTGTCTTTTCAATACGTAGCAATTTCGTGTCGAATGGTAGATATACTGATGATAATAACATTATTTAGGGTTGTCCACCTTCTCCACTTCATCGGGGTACTTTGGTATTAGGATAGACATCTTGCCACTCTTCGTCAGCATATCGAAGAGTACCAGCGTTTCCTCGTCATTGAAGGAGTAGGTCTCCCTCGACTTCTGCGCTTCTGCAGACTTGGGGTTCAAGGTTACTAAACCTTTGGAGATGTTGACGGTCATGGGTTGTTTTCCTTTTCCGTCCTTGGGGTTGTTGCTAGACGAGTGCCTCCCTTTGTCCTCGAGAGAAGGAAAGTTTAATCCTAGGAGCTGCGCATCTTGGGCTTTCCTTTGTGCCACATCTGCCTCTGTAATAAAAGGCGTCCACTCTGTGCAAGGACCATTATGCCATAATTTGATTGCAAGCAGCATGTTCTTGCGGGCATGCCAGGCGGTAGCCTCAAAGTTGCCTGGCGAAAGCGCTCGATGTATGTGCGGACATGTTCTTTCTCTCTCTGGACGACCTCCATGAGAGTTAACATCACCATGTTTATCCCTCCTTCATAGAATCAGTCGATGAATAGAGTCTTTAGGTCCTCGAACGATAAAATACAGTCGTCCAAAAGACTGCAGAACTACACATAGGCTACCCCCTCAGTGCTCCAATGAATATGTTGGCGAGGAGGGCGTCATTCTTTGCTAGGTGCCCTGTTACTGAGGCGAAGTACCTCAAGTATCGTCAGGGAGACTCTTTTCCATCGAAGGACGCGAGCGTCTGCGGATTGTATTTGGGAGGGTAGACTACGTCGTCCCACTCGACAGGATATGGTTGCCGAATCCCCATCTTCCGGAGTTATGCTTATTTCTTTGGCATCATAGCGAACATACAGTTCCTTGATGGCCTGCTGTATCTCGGTTGACATTACAGGTCCTGTGGTCGATGGAGTAGATAACGATGGTGCCACTTGGTTGATGATGGGTAGCTTACTGGATCCGTCGTTAGTTGCCAGATCAAGCGCAGGTGTGGAGGCAGTGGGGACCAAACTCCCCTTGATCTCCAGTATGATAGAATATAAGGATTTTATTGTAGCATTTAACGTATCTAGGCTCGTCTCGAGAGCTTCGATGCATTTTAGCTGGTCAAGCGCTTCACTATTGTCTGCATCGTCGCCATTACCCATAAATACGGACCTTGTATGTGGATGGGTGGAAGGGACAATAGACCCTTCTCTCTCCAGGTCAGATGCCTACGTCTCATCGACTTGAGGATGAGCTGGAAGGTTACGATCTTCCTCAGACACATTGTGGTTGCTACCCCCAGTCTGGTGGCTAGCTGTTCCTGTAGAGGCATCCGTATCATATGGTTCCTCCTCAGACTGGAATACGATGTTGTCATGGACGGTAGGGGGTTGTCTACCCCCGGCGTCCGACGTGTACCCAACAGAGATATGGAACGCGTGCCTTGGAACATACCTGTGTTGGGTACCTTGCCTTGCTACTCTCGGGCCGTTTCTTGGGTTTGGTGGCCGAGATGTGAGGATTATTGGATGGCTTTTTGAGAGATTGAGAACCCTATGCCGTATTGCACGTAGAGATACAGAGTTCATCTTCGTTTGCGCTTGCTGACCCCTGTCGAACCTCCGACGTTCGGTTGACGCTGACTGTAGTCTTTGGAGGACGTAACGCCTCCTTGGCGGCACGGTGGCTTCCTGTTGACAATAATAGTTGATGGTAATCTAGGTACAAGGATGCCTTGATTTAGGCGTGCCCTGTGCCGCAGATTCCTCTTTCGCCATACGCTTGTGTGAAAGCGTCAAGTCCTCTACCTCCGTATCCATATTGTACGTGCAGGGAAGTTGTGCGTAGGTACGATCAGAGAGGGTCTGGCGAGGCAAACTCCTATCATGCTTACAGGAACGCTGCTTGCATGAGTCCTTCTCCATGGGATGTACCCCTGGCTTGCATCACGTACATGAGTGTTTAAGCGACAGGGGGTTTAACTGGTCGAGGCATCGAAGCACGGGACCAGTTTTGTATAACTTTTTATCGACTGAAAGTGTGACTGTTAACGCAGACCTTTGGTCAGTCATTGGCATAGTACATTTGTTGCACGAGGCACGTACTATCTTAGATTTCTTCCTACTACCCCCAGCGGGTGCATAGTATTCAGAATTCAATGAGGGCTCGCCGGATGGGATGGAAATTCTGTCAAAGACAGATTTTCTTCCGGCAACGCTTCCTTTGTGAGGGGTTGAACCGTCGCACGCTTCCTTCGACGTTATGCCTTCGTCAGGCCCGCCATAGGGACACTGTCCTCCTCGTCGTATTTTCCCAAAGTAGGGATCGAGTGAGGTGGCATGGCTGCAGTAGCCAAAATCTTCTTCAGGGCTTCAATATTTAGAGGGTTCTGGATTGCATTCTCCTATGTCATGCTGCTCGTCACAGCCGCCTTGGACACCCAGACACGTTGAGTCTTCTTTAGTTTTACGATCCAATTCAAAGGACTCAACCTCTCTTCAGAAAGAAAATCTTCAAAAGCTTGTTGGTCAAATCGTACGACTAGCATCTTCTGGAAAGATCCCAGCAAGTTGTCGTCATATTGCATCACCATCTTCTCATTGGAGGAGAAGGTGGTCTCCAGTAGAGTCCCCATTTTGTTCGACATCACAAAAGGTTATACGAACTTTTTATTTATTGAACTTGAAAAACGGTACAGTCGATTTCTATGCGAGAAAATCTAAGTACAAGAATTCTGAAAAAGCGTGACGGTGGAGATCGAGCATTGCAACCGCTCCTTTACTCCGTTGATGATCTGACGACGAGTTGGACTTGCTTTGGCTTTCTGGTACCTTTGATGGAACCCTAGGGTTACTGATCAAGAGGATGCCGGAGTTGAAAACTTCAAAGCTCTACTTTTTGCCTTCTGCTTCCTCTGTGTGTGTCCTCCTCTTCTCTTTTGTTGAAAGAAAAACTTTTTCTATTTATAGGGAAAAGGGGTCACATATGCAATGTGCACTTGGATTTGAGATATGAAGGAATCTACTGTCAATGCACGGTGTAGGCTTCTGCTGAGCTAATACGTGGCGGACGTCGAGATTCCCCTCTATTGAGATCTCGGGTGGTTATCAAAATAATCGAAGAAGGAGACACATAGCACGTGTCTATTGCTGGGGATCCTCTATTTAGATGAAGCCGAGTAGATCTTAGATTTCATCTCAGAGTAGGATTCTATTTAATCTTCAGGAGGCTATCGGTTTAAACAAACCGACTAGATACGACCTTTATCAAAAGAGCAAAATTCATCCTTATCTGAGGTTTAAACCAATTAATAAGATATTTTCACATATCAATATAATCAACCTCTGTCCTATCTTTGAGAGTGGCGGTTTAAACAAACCAATTGGGTGGGACCATGCAACCTGCGCCTCTAGCGATGTCTTAGTGCTGTTGTATTTCTGATGCGACGAGTAGACTGTTCTCCTGGAGACAACAAAGCCTCTGTGCTTTCAGGCAACGAGTGGACTATGTTTCGAAGACGACTGAACCTTTGTGCGTTTGAGCGACGAGTAGGCTGTGCTTCAGGCTAATGAGGTTACTGTGCTTTTGGAGCGTCAGACGGACTTGTGTTGGATGCAATGGTGTTTTCCAAGTCTTTGATGAAGGGGATTGAGCTTCTGGGTCAAAGCAGAGGTCTGCGCCATTGAAGCTGGGATGATGTGAAGTTATCACCAGTCTGCGCCTCCTGCTGGCACAGGATTGTAGCAGCTCTTCTGGTTTGAAGAAGCTGTCTTTGAAGTCTTCTCTAAGAGCAATTATTGATAGATCTTTAAGGAACGACTCCCTCTTAATTGCCACCTTGAGGAATTTCAAGGGGTCTTTTAATTGTCTAAGACTTAGTCGAATGAACCCATTTAATGAGGTTCATCGTACTGAGTCTTAGGTTCATCCAATTAATGTAGGAATTTTGACCGACGGCCCCGTGGTCTTTGTCTTGGATCACTCCTTCCCTATATAAGGGGAGAGTTTCTTTCGAAGAGTCAGGTCTTTCTTTTTTTGTCCTTCAATACCATGCTGGATCCAGACTTAGCTTCGAGCGGCTGTTGGCCTTGCCTAAGTTGGATTTTGGTTGAGGATCCCTTCGTTGAGCTGTGCCTTTGTAGGAGAACTGCTGATGAGCTTCGGAATGTGCTGGAACGCTTCTCATGGGGAGTTCAAAACTGAGTGACATCTTAGAGGTCCTAACGACCGAGTTTAGTCTGGTTGCCAACATGAAGCGCTATAGGTTGTGCTCTGCCCTGCTTATTGGCGGTTGTGCCCTTCCGTTAGGCTGGAAGAGCCTCAGAAGCTGATGTGCTTTTGAAAAGTGCCTCATGTCGTGCTGTGGACTAAATTCTTGCTCGGGCCAATAGCTGCTTCAGGAAGAGCTACGCGTCTAAGATGGGGGTGTTGTGGTTGCAGAATTTAATGGCAAATGTATTCACATCTTCTATCCACGGTCCCTCCTCTCATAACGATTATACTGTGAAGATGAACCCCATCGTAGATCAGTAGGAGTTTTTAGTTCAGCGTATGTAATCACAAATACTTTGTAACAGATCCTTATAATTAGGAAGTCTTCTTTTATGTAATCGTGACGAATCTGCAATAGACACTTATAGCCATGATTTAATATAAAGAACTTTTCTTGAACTTTTTATCTCTTTTTGTGCATTTGTCTTTTCTGTTGGCTGCTTGATCGCCTGCTCTTCTGTGAAGCTGGGTTGGTAGCGAGAGCACCAACCTACGCCGTTCATCATCTGCGCATTTATGAAGATGGGTGGGTAGCGAGAGTACCCATCTATGTTTTGTGTCATCCTGCATTTTTTTATGCTTCTACAATGTCCATTTACTTGACTGCTAGTATAGAGTAATGATATGCCTTATATCTCGGCTGCATCATCCTGTTGTAAGTTCCAGCATCAATATGGCTGCAGGCCTCAAAACGCTACGACATTCCATGTCTCAGTGTATTCAAGCGAAGCTCCGCCGTGAGCAATCCATTCCCTGCATCCTGTAAGAAATCTAGTGGAGGATCAGCACTAATCCTCTCGCGTACTGATCAGACCCACTTTACTAAACCGATATTAAGTGGACATATGAATCATGCAGCTTAAGTTGTGATCTTTCTATATTTTTCTTAGGGTCAATTTTCTAGCAAATTCGAAAGCAGTAAATCATGTATTTCATGGCAAACAAGTTATCATTTGTTTTCGTAAGCGAGCAGGCAACATATAACAATCTCGTGTTTTTTTGTGACTTCTTACCAACATCAACGTACTCACCCTTGTCCGACGTAAGGTAAATATGCCTACCTTCTTTTTCTATCATGTTATAAGTGATCTTTGTACAGGATCTCTGTGTGCCTACACTTTTAGCCCACATTTCTTTAATTATATGAAGGTCGGTGGCGTCTACACGCCAGAATGGACTATATTCTCCTCTCAATTTGGGTAGCCCGACGCCTCCCGTTACGGGTATTTAACCCAATAACCGGAGAACATACCGCTGCTAACCATCATTGCGGCTTTCACATCAGTAACCGATCGCTAATCGTCGTAAAGATGTGCGCCCATAAGGTTAACCATCCCTCTTAGGTCGAACGGTCCCGGTGCCCCGGCCAATAACGCGTTCGAGGGAAATCACTCAACCTGTGCATGGGAATATATCTAAAGTCCATTCAACCATACAAGGCGCGTCTTACTCAAACAACCAAACATAGTCTTGAGTCCGAAACTCAGCCTTCACATCGTCTTACATTTCTCTTTCTTTTAATGTTCTCTCTTTCTTTCTCTCTCACATTCTTTCTTTCTATGTTCTCACTTTATTTGTACGACTTCATTCTTTCTTTCGATGTTACATCACCTCGATTCAATGTTCAAGTGAATGACCCGAAGGTCCCAAACATTTCAAGGCAACATGTCGCATTCAATAGTTATTCGATATCTTTCGACTCGTGCATTCGATGCATGCCTCGATTTGGTATTCAATGTTCTATGGTTCATGCACTAAGGCACTCGCCTCGATATAGTCTTTTAATGTTCTAGCCTTCTAACTCGTGCACTGAGGCACTTGCCAATACAGTTATCCCATGTTCTTATGGCTTACGCACCGAGGTGCTCGCCTTTCCGATATTTTGATATTCTATAGCGACTCATACATTTTTTGTACGTTTCAATTCAATTGTTCAGTCTTAATGTTTGACACGCACTACATTCATCTCTCGATCGAGCCACGCCCATGGACTTGACAGGTTAACATAAAATACAACGGTGCATTGTACTTAGGCATGACAGAGTAGGAAAGAAGGATCAAAGTCCTCCCACCTTAAGCCGATACGCCTTGTCATTTTGCTGAGCCGATGTAGTTCGATTTTATAACTTTGTTGCACGACCAACTCTTCTAGCTTAGCCATTCGAGCACTTTGTGCCGCGTTAAACTACTCGACAAATTCAGCCTACCATGCCCATGTCTCACTCCGTTGTGAGATGATACTTTGGTTTGGCGGGCTCCGTTACAAATGAGACAAAATGTCGACTTCTTATAATTTAGCATAAACACATAGCCTGCACCTAAACCAACTAAAATCAATACTTGTCTGAACCAGACTTATGCTTTGCATCGATTTGATTTTTGGGTCTTTGAACCGACTCAATGCTTTCTCGTTCGGTCCAACGTAACTCTCTGTATCGCTTCGCATCGATACTTCATCGGGTCAACACAACTCTTCGAGTCAATAACTCAACATAATGTACCGTGCGGAGTGGGACATTACATAATATACCACTCAAAACATGGTTCGCCCTCGAACCAAAACTAACACTCAATCCAAGTGTCTCTAGATCGTTTAATGATCTCTCCCCACTATCGTTGTTCTGTTTCAAACACTCATGCAAGCTTTCATTAACTTTCATAGTCTTTCCTGCAGCTCGATTTGAATTCAGCATAAAACTTTATTTGGATCGTACACATATTCAAGGCTAATACCCCCACACTTAACTTTTGTTCGTCCTCGGACAAAACTCTAATTTATTTTTTTTCAAAACAAAAATCAAGTTTGTAATGCTATAAATAAAGAATAACCAAGCTTCTTCAAAACTCATAACATATCATGAAAATATATTCTTAGAAAACTTCTAATTTCTTAGTAAGTATTTTCACTTGAAGATAGAGTAAACTAAATTGGTAGACCCTCACGGGAATAAACACTGAACTCTCATCTGCTTGAAGGGTATGTGTTTCGCTCAAATTCATTCCAAAAGAAATGATCTACCATAAGCCTACGTATGTTCTCATTCTCCACCACTTGGACTACTTGCATAATACAAATCATAAGGACATTCATGGGTTGTAATGGGGCTTAGGATCAAGGTGGGATATATTTGGGAGTATAACTCAAAAGCCATCAAAACTAGTGGAGCAAAAATGATTTAACTCAAGCTCGAATATATAAATATGTAAAACCAATCACCCTATTTAGTTTCTTCAATTTGACTTTAAAGCATTCAACACACCCCTTTATTAGAGGAGGAATTATGAACAAAAGTAATTTCTTCCATCACTTATTTTCTTTATTACTTCATCTATTTTTTTCGTTTTTTCTTATTCTTTTTTCCTTCTTTTTTCAATTTTTTTTTCATTTTTTTCTCTCTTTCTTTCATTTTTTTTTATCATGATGGAACTCAAGAATTTGAGAATAAGAATGTGTTCCATTTCGTTAGTCATAGCCATACCACAAATTCAGACATCCCTATACTTATTTCTTTGTACACCCATACATATCATAATGCTCCACTAGCTTTCCGGCTTGGGTAAAGATTTTTTTCTATGTTGAATGGTTGTAATGTGGGTACCAAAAATAAAAGTAATAAGACTCAAAGGGGTTCAATAAAAGAAAAAAAATAATTTCACCGTAGGCTATTTGGCTTTGTAGCGTATAAAAAGATGGCCTTAATCATGTTCATGTTTGCATGTGTCGATGTGACCTTGAAGAGAATCAAAGCAAGTTCTAGAGAAACAAATTTATGAAAGAATATCTCTCATCAAAGAAAATAGTGAGACTGATGTGTTAGTCTAAAGGCTCAAAATTCTACCGGCTTTTGTCTACCAAATTTAATCACTACCATCATTAAGGAAAATAACTAGACTAATTAATTTTAAGTTGAAAATAGTACTTGTTCAATCATGTTATGAATTTTTAAGGTTAGTTAAATTTTGCTCATGACATACACAACCAAATATTATTGAAAACCATAAAATCAATTTTTTTATAAATTTTTTATGTATATTTATTTATTTTAAAAATCCATGCATTTTCAAAAAAAATTAAAACAAAATCTAAATATCCTTTCCTACTTAAATCTGACATTGTCTCCAATGTAATGCTAAATGCAAAGAAAAGACAAAAACAAACAAAAACAAAAAAATGCAAGAATAAGAACAAACTCCCCTTGGGTTGTCTCCCAAGCAGCACCTTTATTTTATACGTTGTTGGCTCGGCTCTATGCACACTTGACACAACTATGCAGGGGTTTCACATATTGAATAGAGTCCTACAAAATAGAGGGTAAAAGCATCTTGTTTAAAATTGGCAACGTCGTATAAGGAAAGTTACCTGACTGTTGCATTTTCAGAAAATCAGTGAATGCTGCTACAGTTTCCTGCAAATTAATTAGATATCAAAGATAACTCCTCATGCACTTCCTCAACATGCACACTAATGGCAATATCGAATCCACCTTTGCCATTAAGTTCAAAAACTTCTTGTGCATATGGCACTACATCATCATTTGGAATGTTCGTGTCTACAACGTCGTTGATACTTTTTTCTTGTTTTTGCGATGTAGGTACTTTCTTTACTAGGTTGTCAACCTCTTTGCCATTTCTCAAAACGATTATACTTGAATTTTTTTTGGATTTATTATCGTTTGAGATGATAATTTTTCCAAACTTTGTGTCTCTAGTTTATTAATTGTTGTAGCCATTTGGCTCATTTGATTGTTCAAACTTTGGATGCTGGCCCTCGTCTCCTGTTGAAATTGAAAAGTATTAGTGGCAAGAGACTTAACAATATCTTCCAAAGACATACCACGGTTAGAAGTTTGGCCTAATTGTTGTTCATGGGGATATAGTTGCTTGCACTGCAGGTAACTTAAGCGATTTTGAGTTACACTGTGTTCGTCTTTAAGTACTGGGCACATATCAGTTAGATGCCCTATTACTAAACAAATCTCACAAGCCATTGTTGTTTGCATGTTACCACATACAACCATTTAATGAACAAGAGAAGTTAAACTGGCAATTTGTCACGACTCGCACCCTAATTAGGGGCACGAGCACGTTGGTACGTCCAGCCTACGCTGCAGAATTGGCGATAGAATGCTGTATATGTCTACTAGAAAGTATAGCATCTAGACACAATATATATGTACCTGTCATCTCTGCATGGAGGTATATAATCTCAACTCAATCACAAGACATCTAAGGAAGATAGGCACGAATATCATAAAGATATATGGAAATATATGAACTGAAAAAGATGCGAAGTAACAACACAGTTTAGAGTTAAAGATATAACACAAGAATCCAAAATATAACATATACCATAAGTCTCAATACTAGCTGGAACACAGTCCAGTCAAACCTATCTAACAGTCTAAGCAGGAGGTAAATCCTCTATTGGCACCAAGGGTAACATCTGGTCAAAGTCTCCATCTTAGCCATACCTGTAATAGGTAGAGCAGTCGGCTTCTAAATCCTCTGTAAACATCAACGGTAATCCTGTCAGGATAATGAATGAGCACAAACACCAACAACAGTTCTATAGTATTGACAAATACGATAAGAGACAATCATAATGGAATACAAGATGATATATCAAAACTGTAAGTAAAACATGATATATAAACTGGAAATCATGTCAGGGTGTAACGTACAGGAAAGTAGAACAGTACATGAATATCTGATGTATAATGTAAACATAAAATGTGCCTTGAGATATTATAGCATTATGTGATCGACTTGGGTCAAGATCAGGCTGTTCCATTTGGCCCGGCTATCACAGAAAAATCTCAAGAAGGGTCAAACCGGCCGACATAGAAAATGAGCACAAGAAATATAAGATCTCGCTACACCCTACGTGCAGTAAGGGTGACGCAAGCACAAGAATAATGACATGGGAGTATTGATCATATAACCTATAATAACTCTCCATTCCCGAATAGTATATGGATTCGGACATAACATGTCATGACATGGAATTTTCTAGGATCCGACGTATATTAGTCCATGCACCATCGTGACAAGAATCAAGTAAAACATTATAACTGAATCGAATACAGAAGATATCAAGACAAAAAACTACTATCAGAGAATGTACTCGCCTGCGATCCTAAACTGTCAAATGGGGTTGATGCTCAGAGTGATGTCACAAACCTAAAGATGAGATATATATAAGCTAATTAGGGTTCAACAGTGTTAGGCAAGATTATATAGTATAAGCTATGTAATCTAGGTCAAACTCAGTCAACTAAGTCAAATAGTTCGCATAAAGTCAATCTAGATTACACAAAGTCAAACTAGGTTCAAACTAGACTAATGGTTGACTCACAATTGACTTTTGGTCAATTGGCCAACTCTGGTCAAGTTCTAGTCAATTCTATGCCAAGTGTTGACTTGTAGTTGACTTTTGGTCAAAATAATCAAACTTGGTCAATTGAGGTCAAAACTAGTCTAAGTATCATATTTCTAATATTTACCTACCAAGATACTATATATCGTGGTCAAACAGGATCAACTATAATCTAAGAATTAAAATATCAAGTTGTACCTCGTTATTCGTACATCGAAACCAACAACACGCAAATCGAGATAAAATAATAAACAGTAAGGTTAATAATTTAATCATAGTGATCCACATGGTCATCTTGTCAATTTTAGCGATGTGAGATCACTGTAATCGACTGATCTCAGTTTCGTTGCACTAATTCTGAAATACGAACATAATAAAAATTAATTACAAAAAAAGGTGATACATAGAGAAACATCAATAAATATTGTCGGATGATGAAACAAACATCACCAACGTGTCCAGAATGGTCCAATCAGCTAGGATAGCCTATCCATAAGTCCAATTTGGACACAGGGGCAAAAATATAATTTCGGATCAAAACGGTGTCCGTATCGAACCCGCTTTGCACTGAAAAATGTTCAAGGATACTAATCTACTAAACCTAAAAAAATTTATGTCCACGAATCCAGAATGACGATACGAACCCAACGGTATATCCAAAATTGTATTCCGTTGACCCGATCTCAAATTGGTTCATTGACCAGGATATTGAAATTTCGATTTGCACGAAAAAGTGTGCCAGAGCCAATGTCCTCCAAACTCAGGAAATTATATGTCAACGAGTCCAGAATGACGATACGAACTCAATGGTATATTCGAAGTTGGATTCCGATGAGCCGCTCTCAAAATGACCCGTTGACTCGGACTGTGGGGTCCGCTTTGCATCAAAATGTTTGCCAGGGCCCACATCCTCCAAATCTAACAAACTTTACATAAATTCGTGCCAGAACGATGCCACAAATCTACTGGTGGTTTCGAAATTGAAATCCAGAGTACCGGGTTCGAAAATAGAATTTTACAAGTTAAAAATCATGAATTCAGACGACCAACTTTGACGTTAAATTCAACCAATCAAACGTTCTCATAATGAAATAAAACTTGAGGAATAGGAAGATGGTTATACCAGCTGTGCACAGGAACTGACGGTGCATCATACAAAGGTACGACGGCGGAGTTACGATCCGACGAAGGTGGCTCCACAAAACTGTCCAAAAATAATACAATTTAAAGTGTCAACTTGGCGGCTGATTTTGATATATCAAACGAAAAAATTAACGGATGAAACTTGGAGTGAAGAGGGATATACAGAGATGAAGATGAAAGAAATGGATCGATAATCCAACGGTCGAATTGTGAAAAAAATGCGCACGAAGTTGCTGCGATGGAGCACAATTTCTGAGTTCGATCCCCCGTGCGTCACGACGGAATCTCGTGCCAAACGCACTAATAGCCTACGTATTGCGTCGGGGAGGAGGAGGACGGCGAAGGGGAGCTCGCCCAGGGGGGTCACCAGCCGGAGGTCCGCCCGCGCGGGACGCGCAAAGGCGGTGTGTAGCCGCTGCCACGCGGCTTGTGCAACCGCTACTGCTGTTACTACAGCTGCTCGCTACTGCACTACTGCAGCTGCTCCTAGCCATACGGCGGCATGGAGACCCGGCTGTGCTGGTGCTCGCACTGGTGTTGTGCACGCGTGCTCCCGAATGGTGCTGCTGCTGCTCGCTAGTACGTGCACGACGGCGACGGCCCGATGGCATCGGTGGCCCCATCGTGGTCGCAGCTACAGCGACTGTTGCTCTCGAGGAGGAGGAGGAGGAGGAGAATGATGATGGTTATGGTGGTGGTGGAAATGATGGGGTAGAGGAGGAAAAGGAGTAGGAATGAGGAGGAGGAGTTGAAAAAGAAGGGGTGAAGATGCTGCTGTCCTACTCACGAAGGAGGAAGGAAGGGAAAGAAGTTGGAAATGGAGTAGGAGTCGGCTATGGGGGATTCCCATGGAGAAGCTGCTGGTGCTTGTTGTTTTGATTTGTAAGAGAAAGAAATGTGAGTGTTTTGTTATGTTAAGGAGAAGTTGGATGTGAGTTGGAAAGAGAGAGAGAGAGAGTATGTGGGGATTAGGGCCGGCTGAATGAGGGGGTGTGTGAGTTTGTGTTGTGAGTTGTTGAGTGGTTGAAAATAAATAGGGGTTGAATGAAGGGCCATGATTGAATGTGTACTAGGTTATGTCATTCTTTAGGAATTTGATCAAGGGGTTGTCCATTAAATATCTTGAGTGGATTTATTTGGTGTTTGGTGTTTTGTAGGGACAATGAGTGGGTGGATGTTCATGAGGGGATAACATGAAGCTTAGGTTGAGTCTAGTTGGGTCAAGTCGGGTCACAATCGGACTTGGTACAATAAATGGATTAATTTTAGATACTTATGATCATGGGTAAATAAGTAGCATGCGGGAGCTAAATTAAATAGGACACAAGTGTTATGTGGGTAGTAGGCTTAATGTGGGCCGTATCCATATCTTGGGGCGACAAGTTTGGGTCGAAATGGTGTTCCCAATTCAAGTCAGAAATAAATGTGACTCTGTAGGATCAATCAAGATTGAGTCTTGTGCTAGAAAAGTTGTATGAAGCAAATGAAGCACAAGATGGTGTGTCTGAGTGGGACACGAAGGTCATGGGTGTAGGTTGTCTCGAGTAGATCATGCATGAGAAGTTGGTTTCGAGAAAATGACTAGTTTTGTGCTCCTAAATTAAAAGTCACGGCAACATGCATATGATGATCAAAGATAAAAGTGAAAAATTTATTAATAATTATTCAACGATCAATTGGTCTAAATTGACCCAAAGTTGTACGATGCAAAAAGAGTACAAGAGAATAAGTTTGAGTGGGACATGATATATCAACATAAAGATAATCTTGTCTACTATAAACTCATGAAGAGAGTTTTCAGAGATTGGCATCTCTAACGCTCCAGAAATCAAAGTCCTGAAAAAGAACATTAAATAAAAATAATAAATAAATAACAATATTTATTGAAAATAATTGATTTAGAAAATTAAAAAATAACCCTAAATTTTAGGTGGCTTACATCCTACCCACTTATAAGAATTTCGTCCTTGAAATTAAAATCATCCAATAGGTCAAGCTAAGGTATGTAGCCGCTAAGGCATAGTACTCAATCTGCTACCCTTGTGATCATCCATTCTATTTCTATTTACAATTATTTTGGTTCAGGTTCAACAAACTTCTTTCATTAAAAACTATGTCATTTTACCCCTTAGAATCTTCATATCAATAAGAACCTTTACTTATATTCTAAAATATAGGTCATCCTCGAGATACTATATATATATCCACAATGCTTGGCCATCAACCAAAATTCTAATCTCAATAGCAATTAGTTTGTTTCCTTATCCCATCCTAAGTATCTTTATCATATTAATCACAAGCTCCTTGAAATTATACATTCAAAACCTATTCTTTGCATTGAGCTTTCTGCCCTTTTTACTCAATAACTCTTGAATATAAACCCTCAAATCATATGTAAGTAACTTGTAGATAACCAATAGTCACTTAGTCATCAAGGTCCTACAATGCTCAACCCTCGAAACTAAGCACAAGATTCTAGTCCTTAATCCGTAGTCACAAAAGTATAATATTTCATTACTCCATCTTAGATACCTTATCATCAATCTATACTATCAAACTAATCATTTTTAATGGTTTCTAAGTCCACTATAGTCAGTCACTCATATCTGTCCTATAAGCTTAATCTAATAAATCTCCAAGAAAGATATACTCATCACAATCACATAATAACATATTATAGTTATAGAATCCATTAACGAGGTTTGGCTATTTCAGTCGTCAATTAAATAGAAGGTAACAAGGGCCTAAGACTGGATCGAGCAATCCATATCAATATTCAGACAAGTTAAGGGTCAAACAAGACATGAAAGATTGTCGAAATATATCCAAGAATGGTACGAGGCCAAACGAGATACATAGAATGTAGTCGAAGTAAAACTAAAGAACCATATACCTCCGTAATTATGTCAAATGAAGCTACTATCACGCTAGTGTGCATCTGGCTGCGATTAACTTCCTTGTACGATAATATGACGGATGGCTGCAGTGCACAGCTGCCACACCAGATAATATGGTTCCTAAACTTATTTTGGCTAAATTCGTAAAATATTTTCAAACTAACTTTTGCAAAATAAAAGAGAAGATGTCATTCAAAATGCTTAAGGAGTGGTCCAATTAGAATTCGAAAAGCATTTTTAACTATGATGCCGTTATCCGAAGTCATGCCTCGCCATTTCTCTGGATGCAAACTCTCGATTCCGTAATACAAGGATAAATATAATTTCGAACTTTTCTTGAATCAATTCATGAGGTACTTTCAACAATTATCGAAAAGGACAAAACGAATTACCCAAGAGGTTAGCGAAGAAGAGCTTAGTCAAATTATAAGGAAGACGAACACAAAACAATCATGTCGAGAAAATCCTAGTTGTGGATGTAGATAGATAAAGTTAATCAAGACGGAGAGAATGATGATAAGAATTCGTTCTTGCTTATCTGGTCATAACGAAGTGAACTGATTTAAAAAAATATGATCTGATAACCATACACATCTTTCTAAAATTATGCTGCCAGAATTTTTTCACGTAAGTAAGCATAGCTGCAATAAACGATAGAGTCCATAACTAAGGTATACACCCTAAAATTATGTCACATAGAATTCTTACCATGCCAACCGGTATGGCTGTAAGAAAATCCAAATTCCATAACTAGGATAAGAATATCCAAAATTAGGCTCTATGTCCTTGTCATGCTAGCTAGTATGACGGCGATAAATTCTAAACTCCATAAATAAAACAGACATTTACCTTATCAAGATATACCTTAATTCAATCCACAAAATTTATCTCGACGCAAGATCAAATTCAACAACGAAAATCAGGAATCAAAGTCAATGATAAATCAAGGAAGAGTATATAGAGACAATCGAAAACAGATTTCGAGATAGGGTTTAGAAAGAGATTCACACGGATTATCCCAAATATATTATCTAGGTCAAAATTCAAAATTTCTTGAATATATAGTCGAGAACAAATCCTAACCTAAATGTTTATAGGTTCAACTTCTACTCTCTTTTTTCTCTCGGGGGTCCATGAACTCATCCTTGTGCAAGAATAAGGTTTGATAACAGGCAGATATTCAAGATCAGGACAAGCAAAAGCAAGTGGGAATATACTCAAGAGTTTTCGAAGTAAGATTCTCAAGGGTTATCCCTAGAATCTATCAAGAGTTCCTAACTGTGATTGAGCAACTCCTATCATAACCTAGAACCTATATCCTAATAGCAGGCTCGCAGCAGCACTCTAAGTCAAGCACCACTACGAAATTACACTATTTGCGACTCTGACCTGCATGGGCTACCACAAAAATGTGTTACGACCCGCACCCTGATTAGGGGCACAAGCACGTGGGTACGTCCAGCCTACGCCGCAAAATCGACGGTAGAACGCTGTATAGGTCTACTAGAAAGTATTGTATTTAGACACAATATATATGTACCTATCATCTCCGTACGGAGGTATATAATTTTAACTCAATCACAAGATATCTAAGGAAGATAGGCACGAATATCATAAACATATGATGGAAATATATGAACTGAAAAAGATGCAAAGTCATAATACAGTTTAGAGTTAAAGATATAACACAAGAACCCAAAATATAACATATAACATAAGTCTCAATACAAGCTGGAACGCAGTCCAGTCATACCTATCTAACAGTCTAAGCATGAGGTAAATCGTCTACTGGCACCAAGGGTAACATCTGGTCAAAGTCTCCATCTTAGCCATACATGTAATAGGTAGAGCAGTCGACCTCTAAATCATCTGTAAACATCAACAGCATTCCTATCAGGATAATAAACGAGCACAAACACCAACAATAGTTCCATAGTATTGACAAATGCTATAAGAAATAATCATAATGGAATACAAGATGATATATCAAGATTATAAGTAAAACATGATATATAAACTGAAAATTATGTCAGGGTGTAACGTACAGGAAAGTAGAACAGTACAGAAATATCTGATGTATATGTAAACATAAAATGTGCCTTGAGATATTATAGCATTACGTGATCGGCTTGGGTCAAGATCAGGTTGTTCCATTTGGCCCAGCTATCACAGAAAAATCTCAAGAAAGGTCAAGCCGGCCAACATGGAAAGCGAGCACAAGAAATATAAGATCTCGCTACACCCTATGTGCAGTGAGGGTGACGCTAGCACAAGAATAGTGACATGGGGGTATTGATCACATGACCTATAATAACTTTCCATTTTCGAATAGTATATAGATCCGGACATAGCACGTTATGACACGGGATTCTCCAAGAGGGTAGCTAATCCGCCTCAGGAATTGGTGTCTATACAAGTACAAGAAACAAGATCGAACAATGTACCAATATACCAAGAAAGTTCAGGAATAACATCTCATGCCAGGATCCGACGTATACTAGTTCGTGCACCATCATGACAAGAATCAAGTAAAACACTATAACTGAATCAGATACAGAAGATATCAAGACAACGAACTACTATCAAAGAATGTACTCGCCTGCGATCCTGAGCTATCAAATGGGGTCGATGCTCAGAGTGATGTCACAAATCTAAAGATGAGATATATATAAGCTAATTAGGGTTCAACAATATTAGGTATGATTATATAGTATAAGCTATGTAATCTAGGTTAAACTCAGTCAACTAAGTCAAATAGGTCACATAAAGTCAAACTAGGTTACACAAAGTCAAACTAGGTTCAAACTAGGCTAGTGGTTGACTCACAGTTGACTTTTGGTCAACTGGTCAACTCTGGTCAAGTTCTAGTTAATTCTATGCCAAGTGTTGACTTGTAGTTGACTTTCATTCAAAACAGTCAAACTTGGTCAATTGAGGTTAAAACTAGTCTATGTATCATATTTCTAATATTTACCTACCAAGATACCATATATTTTGGTCAAACATGATCAACTCTAATCTATGAATTAAAATATCAAGTTGTACCTCGTTAGTCGTACATCAAAACCTACAACATGCAAATCGAGATAAGATAATCAACGATAAGGTTAATAATCTTATCATAGTGATCCACATGGTCATCTGGTTAATTTTAGCGATGTGAGTTTACTGGAATCGACTGATCTCAGTTTCGTTGCACTAATTCTAAATACGAACATAATAAGAATTAATTATAATAAAAGCTGATACATAAATTATCTACAAACATTATCGGATGATAAAACAAACATCACTAATGTGTCCAGAATGGTCCAATAAGCTAGGATAGCCTATCAATAAGTCCAATTTGGACATAGGAGCAAAAAAGGTAATTACGGATCAAAATAGAGTCCGTGTCGGACCCGCTTTGCACCAAAAAATGTACAAGAATACTAGTCAACTAAACTTAATAAATTACATGTCCACGTATCCAAAATAAAGATACAAACCCAACGGTATATCTAGAATTAGATTCCGCTGATCCGATCTCAAATTGGTCCATTGACTAGGATATTAAAATTCTGATTTGTACAAAAAAGCGTGCCAGAGTCAATGTTCACAAAACCCAGCAAATTATATGTCAACGAGTACAGAATGACGATACGAACTCAACGGTATATCCGGAATTGAATTTCGATGAGCCGATCTCAAAATGACCCATTGACTCGAACTGTAGGGCCCGCTTTGAACCAAAATACGTGCAGGGTCTACGTCCTCCAAATCTAACAAACTGTACATAAATTTGTGCCAGAATGACGCCACAAATCTACTGGTGGTGTCGGAATTAAAATCCGGAGTCCTGGGTTCAAAAATAAAATTTTACAAGTTAGAAATTATGAATTCGGACAGCCAACTTTGGCGTCAAATTCAACCAATCAAACGTGCTCACAATAAAATGAAACTTGACGGATAGAAAGATGGTTATACCAGCTATGCACAGGAACTGACGGCACATCAAACGGAGGTACGACGGCGGAGTTACGAGCCAACGACGTTGGCTCCACAAAACTGTCCAAAAATAGTATAATTTAAAGTGTCAACTTGGCGGCCGATTTTGATGTATCAAACGACAAAAATAACGGATGAAACTTGAGGAGAGTGAAGAGGGATATATCGAGATGTAGACGGAAGAAACGGATCAACGATCCAACGGTCGAATTGTCCAAAAAATGAGTACGAAGTTGTTGCGATGGAGCACAATTTCTGAGTTCGATCCCGCGCACGTCACGACGGAATCTCGTGCCAAACACACGAATAGCCTACGTATCGCATCGGGGAGGAGGAGGAGGAAGAGGAGGGTGAGGAGGAGATCTCCCAGGGGGGTCTCCAACTAGGGGGCGCCTATATGGGACGCGCGCCGGCGGCGGTGTGTAGCCGCTGCCACGCGGCTTGTGCAGCCGCTGCTGCTGTTACTACAGCTACTCGCTGCTGCGCTACTGCAGCTGCTCGCTGTCTATATGGAGACCTAAAGACCCGACGGTGTCGGTTCTCGTACTGCTGTTGCACATAAGTGCTACCGTATGGCACTGCTGTTGCTCACCGGTGCGCGCACGACGGCGACGGCCCGATGGTGCTGGTGGCCCCGACGTGGTCACAGCTACAGCGACTACTGCTCTTGAAGGGGAGAAGGAGAATGATGATGGTTATGGTGGTTATGGAAATGATGGAGTGGTAGAGGAAACTGAGTAGGAATGAGGAGGAGGAGTTGAAGAAGAAGAGGTGGAGATGTTGCTATGCTACTCACGAAGGAGGAAGGAAGGAAAAGAAGTTAGAAATGGAGTAGGAGTCGGCTATAGGGGATTCCCATGGAGAAGCTACTGGTGCTTGTTGTTTTGATTTATAAGTGAGAGTAATGTGAGTGTGTTGATATGTTAAGGAAAAGTTGGATGTGAGTTGGAAAGAGAGAGAGAGAGAGGGAGTATGTGGGGATTAGGGCCGGCTGAATGAGGGGGTGTGTGAGTTTGTGTTGTGAGTTGATGAGTGGTTGGAAATAAATAGGGCTTGAATGAAGGGCCATGATTGAATGTGTACTAGGTTATGTCATTCTTTAGGAATTTGATCAAGGAGTTGTCCATTAAATATCTTGAGTGGATACATTTGGTGTTTGGTGTTTTATAGGGGCAATGTGTGTGTGGGTGTTCATGAGGGGATAACATGAAGCTTGGGTTGAGTCTAGTTGGATTAGGTCGGGTCACAATCGGACTTGGTACAATAAATGGATTAATTTTAGATTCTTATGATCATGCGTAAATAAGTAGCAAGCGAAGGCTAAATTAAATAGGATACAAGTGTCATATGGGTAGTAGGCTTAATGTGGGCTGTATCCATATTTTGGGTCGACAAGTTTGGGTCGAAATGGTATCCCTAATTCAAGTCGGAAATAAATGTAACTCTGTAGGATCAATCAAGATTTGGTGTGTTGTCGCTAATAACTGCAGTCTGGAGATAGATTACAAGCAGTCTGGAGATAGATTACAAGCAATTCATCTACATACATCAAAATATTGCCATCTGGCTAGCTGATACACCTCAGTCAGTGCTTGAAGTCTTTGAAGCTGTTGCTAAGAATGTTGTTTTGATTTGCTTGAAAATTACAAGAAAATCCATCAAAAGATCTATGTCCGCATAACAAACCTACCAGTATATGATCAGATGCATAATATCAGGTATTTATAAGGACTGTATTCCCTCTTTTAAGGAAAGTGTATTTCTAATGCATATCTACTGGAAAGGGATTGGTCATGGAGCATTTTTCAGAATCACCTCAAAGTCTGGTTTAAAATAAACTCTGTTTAGTAACATTAATTTTTGTAGCCAAGTCAAAAAGTAGCCTTACATTATTGTAGGACATGATGAAGTTTGACTAAACTATGTTCTTTTCTAATTTTTTTAGTGATTGAAACATATAGGTATTGAGTATATAGGACCTGCCAAAAGAAGCAGACATCCTTATTGTAGGATTTAAAGATGTATCCAAAGGTATGCAATATTTCTAATCCCATTTGGTAATTATGACTGATGGAATGTTTAACATGCACAGGTGAACGTTGAAATCTATAGTAACCCAAAGATATAGCATTGTAATGTCCACATATTTCACATTATTTTATATATGATTTCCTACTTGATAGTGATGATATAAGTACCATGACAAGCATCATTAGACTATTTTCAGAATTTGAACATAATCATTGTGACAGTCTAAATATTAATTAATATGGTTAAGAATAGGAGACAATTATACGACTTCAAGTAGAAGGGATGGAACCTTGATGAACAACATATTGAATAGGCCATAATATTAGTAAGGGGATCATCCAGTTCTATCCATGGCTGGTGGCTTATTAAGTATTGTCATATGCACTTTCATGCAATTTTTGTGGATCAAGCCTATTCTGATGCATGATCAGTTATCAGGAAAACGAACCCAAAGGTTTAAATTTCATTTGATTCATTTTTTGTTTGTCTCCACATTTGCCACTCTACAATTGCCATTAGTTTCAATAATGTGTCCAAATCTGCATTGGACTAACTATATGAAAAACTTGACTGGTGGTCTTTAAATGTAGAAAATTTGGTTCTGAGCAATCAATAGCTTCTGTACATGGTGTAGTTCGTGCTTTGGCGGCTTCAGTGTTCAGTTCCTTATGACATGCTCAGAAAAATAAAACCATTTGTTTCATAATTCGTCTTATCAAAGTCATATTTTTATTTTGATCATTGTATTACATTTCATTCAGGATTTTTGGAAGAGTGTGTTAAGGCCATCAAAAGGAAATCAACAAAGTTGTTAAGCTCCACGAAGAACTTGATATTGATGTCCTTGTCCATGGAGAGCCTTATTTGTCATATGGGTTTGACGTAAAGAGTTAGACACTAAGAATTAGTACTAATAGGAGTATAGGACTTTTAAGTATTGTGTAATAGACTTTGTTCCTCTTAAACAATTTGGATATTATTCTTGTAAATTTTTATTGACACTTTGTATGGGTTTGATTGTCTTAATATACTGTTTTTGGCACAATAAAGTTTTATTATTTGTGTTGGTTTGGGTTAATTATTTGAAAATAAATATGTATATAAAATAAATCAATGTACATAAAATAAATTAATATTTAAAATATTTTGATGATGTTTTGAAGGCATTTAAAATGTGTCGTTAAAGTGAGTTTAGATGACATTTCGAAGGTGTCGTAATTTTGACGATACAATGTTAAGATGACACTAGTAAAGTGTCATGACTAAACTATTTGTATGACACATAAAAAAGTGCCTTAAAAATTTATCCATGACATTTATTAACTGTCGTTGAATGCTTGTAGATGACACTTATAAAGTGTCATAATTTTGACGACACTTATTAGTTGTCATTGAAGGATGTCAAGATGACACCAATAAAGTGCTTTGAAATAAGCATTAAACGATATTCAAAAAGTGTCGTTATAAAGTTATTACATGATACTTTTGTAGTGTCATTGAAAGGAAAATTATTTCTATGATACCACCTTTAGACCGCACCAAAAAAGTGTCATGGAAAGTTAATAACGACACATTTCGAGTGTCGTTAAAACACTTTTTTGTTGTAGTAGTGGAATAATCTAAGCGTAGTAGTGTATGTAGGTGTGCATGATACTTTGTGTAGGTTCTCTTAGCAATAGTTATTGTAGCAGTTTTGGAAGGACTGAAGTTAGCTACAGTCAGGTTAGGTACGTGTGTAATGAATCTATGTAGTGTCCAGATGACATTGTAGAGAGTATAAGTTCACTGGGGTATGAGTTAATATTTGGTATGTATTAGTTTCTTGTGTAAAATTTGTGGGTAGGTATCATAGAGTGAAGGGTGGTTATACATAACAACAGTACAGGATTTAAGGGGGTAGTGTATCATTAGTGTATGCATATATGTGTGTAGATATGCATGTGTGTATATAAATATGTGTAGTAAGAGGGAGATTTGGTTAGAGGGCAGCTACTAGTTAATAAGTGCATATGTGTAAGAGTGTACCTATGTTGTGTATAGGTGTATCCTATGTGTGTATGTGTGTCATAGGTGCACATGAGTGAGTGCTTAAGTGCGTATATGTGAGTGAGGAATAAGGATATAGGTGTCAAGGGAGTGTCGTGCACAGGGGGTTAGTCTGTGTAGCAACCTATAGTGACTGTCGGCATGTAGACTGCCTAGCAGCAGGGGTTTTCACCTGCAGGATCTGCAGTAACTAGTTACATTTGGAGCAGTGTGCAGAATTTTGAGATGCAATAGCAGCTCAGCTGAATAGTAGCAGCAGAAGGTAGTACCTGTGTGTATCTATGGGTGGATACATGTGTTAGGGGGGAGTGCAGCTTAGCAGCATCCATAAGACATGGTATGTTCATTGGGTCATCCTATCAATGTGTATACAGAGAGTAGGTACTATGTTAGTGGTTTATCCTAGGTAGCATTATATGTTGTAGGGGTAAGCATTCGGATAATTCGGTTCAAACCAAACCGAATAACTGAAACCAAATTAGACCGAAAACCGAATCAGCAAAATCGAAACAGAACGTTTTGACCCATAATCGAATCAAACCAAACCGAATTAAATCGGTTCGATTTTCGGTTTATTCAATTTTTTGGTTTATTTGATTTTTTTGTTGATATATATAGTAAGTAAATATACCTAGATATATTTAACACACACACACACACACACACACACACACACACACACACACACACACACACACACACACACACACACACATATATATATATATATATATATATATATATATATATATATATATATATATATATATATATATATGGTATATGAATATAGGTAAAGGGAATAAGTAATTGGCATATGGTATGCAGATAGAGGGTATAAAGGCATATAGTATGGATAGCAAAGGTAAGGGTAAATGCATAGACACTACCTATAGAGTTGTCAAGACCTAGAAACCCATGGAGCCTAATGAATATGATAAATGTCAAGGTTTACATTCAAATATTAATTTGATTTATTTATACGTATAGGTTCATTGGACTTGGACTCGGACACAGACTTTGATTTAGATTTTCAGCTCAGGACCACAGGTAGACCTGTCAAATAGCCGGCCAGGTCCAGCCCAACACGAGCCCGGCCCGAAAAATGACCAATGTGCCGCCCCGGCCCGGTTAATTGTGGGCCCGGGCCGGGCCAGCCCAGTATATCGGGATGTCCCGGGTCTTATATATCGGTCCATTAAAGAGGCCCAACTTGAAGCCCAAGCCCGTCCGGACCCACTCGACCCGATATAGCTATACACTATATTCCATGTCTTTAAATGTGTTAAGAAAAGTTACGTAATAGAAGATGTGTATAGAATGCAGATACCTCTTCTTGGAAGTTGGGTATAGAAAGAAAAGTTATATATTGTACCACTTTTTGCCTCATTCACTACTAATTGTTGTAGTAGCTGCCGCAACAACTTGAATTACAGGGCTAACATTAACAAGCATAATAGTAAAATCAGTATATAGTTGCATAAAATAGTGTGTGTCCAACTAATTTGGATTTGGTTTATTGATTTTCTCGTAGCCAATTCTTAAGTTATTATTTTGCTTATGTAAATGTTGTGGTCAACATAGATGTGGTGATTTTGGCTTTTTTGTGCAACCAGTTTGGATATGAGGAACCATGCAGCAATGAGGAGATGGTAGAATTTGCTTGCACACGCTTCAAAGCTGAGTACCCCATCTTTGACAAGAAATGTATAACAATGTCATTTGAATAGATAAGAAGCTATGTTTGGAAGTAACAGATTTCTTTTAATGAAGCATCCTTATCCTTATTCTTGAGCAAAATTCATGCTTTACTTGCATCCGCATATAATAAAGGTTGGCCAACATTCGGATTTCATTCTATGTATAATTCATGCTTTACATAGAATATATCGATGTCCGGCCCGACCCAGCCCGATTTGAAACCCATCGTGTTGTGGGCCATGTGCCAGGGTGGGCTTTTGTTTTTACCCTTTCAGCCCGGCCCACTATAGTGCATGGGCCTGAGAGGCCCGGCCTACCAGGCCGGCCCGGCTCACTTGACAGCTCTAACCACTGGCGAGTACTTTTCTTTCAGTTTTATATTACTTTATGCATGTTGCACATATCCCATCATTATATCTCGATACCTTACTTCCATTTTGTCTTGAGTTAGAGATTATCCATGTCGTAACTCCTTATGGTATATTTTGGATCAATATAAGAACGCTAGCTCGTCATCAGTTGACGTGTCTTATCACATGTTACATGAATGCTAGTGCATCATCGATTGATGTACCTTATACCTTAGTTTACATGACTGCTAGTGCGCCACCATCTGATGTGCCTTATCACAAGTTACATAAATGATAATGCGTCATTGACTGACGTACCTTATTACCGTTTACATGAATGTTAGCACGTCAACTGACGTACCTTATAACGGTCACATGATTGCTATCGTCTAACATCGCCTTATTACTTGTATATTCCCTTACATGATTACTTGTTATTCCTCGTCATACTGTTCACACCATATCTTGATTTTAATTGTATATTTTTTTACATATCATTAGTTTTGATTGTATTACTATTCTTATTCCTGTGCCATCTCTTACTTATTCATGTTTTTTTATCATATTATTCTGTAATGCTGAGATGTATTTGTACATGCTCCAATCCTGACTGGATATCATTTTTCAGACGATGAGTACAGGGACATGTGTCTTACCTATTATCATGTCCCAGTCCCAAAATACATAGGACTAGAAATACAAGCATGCCAGCTAATACAATCTAGAATAAGTTTCCAATTTAATGGACTTACACTGGATGTACTACGCTGAAGAAATGTACTAAACCTATGCTATCACAACTATATCTCAATCCACGTATATGTAAATAAAGTAAGAATGAATGATATGTAATATAGTCGACCGTCCTATAATACACATGTTCGAACAAACTCGAGAATAAAATAAGTTTGCAAAATTAGGCTAATAAACAGAGTATATGATGATAAAAAAATATATAAAACATGTAAGAATGATGAAATAATACTACAAGTAGTACCTGAAGTATGAAGACGCAAATATACCATCCACTTATATATTATACGCTCAGCAAAAACATGGAGAGATCACCAGGTCCTTAGAGGAACTTAACAAGATATAAAGGAACATGCCATAATATAAACTGAATAAATATAAACATGAAATAAATAACTCAGATGATAATACGATCCAGTATCTCATCATCGAAGTAGCGAACCACCCCTACAACCAAACAAGGACAAGAGGTAGCAAACTTTTTTGCGATAATACACTATCCCGTGCCATAATACAAACTGATGAATATCTTGAACTACCACACGACCCACTATCTCATCATCAAAACAATGAACCATACCCACAACCAAATTACGATAAGGTGTGGCACACTATTCTGTAACAAGACATTGTCCCATGCTATGGTTCAAGATAAGTACAACATCTCACCGTACTATGTGAATGCATGTTGAAAACGACATTGGGTGTATGGGTAGGTGATAAGGATATAGCACCGAATCTCAAGACGGTGTCAGATCATGTGCCGATGCTATAAACTATGATCCAAACATGCAGCTATAAAACTATGAGGCTCATGACTCCATAGTCTCCTCCAGAGATTATGCAGTTTGAAGGGGCTGTCCCATATGCCTACTAGTAGTCTTCTCCACCTATGAATTGTACAAGTCATACCCATGACTCGAACAATCCATATCTCAATACGAGTCACTAAACTAGACAAAATCTAAATTCTACATACACCGACACACGAACCGCTCGTATCGGCAGCTAGTCGAATACGAAAGCTCATGTCAATACAATGAACCCTCATTCACAGTGTCGTGTAATGCTACGTGTCATGGCATAAAAATTATACAACTTTTGGGAAACGTCTTCTACACAACTAAGCCACACACCCCCCCTATCATATCAATGCAATCAACGATATCGCCCAAGTCATACTCAGATGCACACCACTATAACTACTATGGTCACGACTCGATCCCAATATAATGGGTCTAGTCGGATCATGCCTAGTCTGCACCATTGTGAGACAACGACAATAAGCTGTATCAAGCAGTGAACACAAGCAGATAATATCTAAAATGGAAAGAAGTAACATTTTTATTGAATTTGGAATATTTACTAAAAGTCTGAAATGAAAAACACAAGCAAAACATCATTCAAGTATTACAACTGGAAGGAAAAAATAAACTAAACCGATGGCACAACTAATAATCTGGGCTCCCTGGTCAGGTTCAGCTACCTTATCAGGGCTCGGACCAGGTCCGTAGAAGGAACTAAAGGCAAGATCCTTGTCATTGCAATCACCTAAAAAATGTTGGTCTCCAGTCAGGAGGGGAGCAAGAACATATTTCTACATCAAACATTCTAAATAATAATAAATGATGTAAGACAGTTTAAAAGCATTATATATTTTTGTTAAATTATAATGAAAGAGACAGCAGGCAATAAATTTTAGAAACTACAATGATGCAATCTACAATGAGTCAATAGTGCATTTGAGTATATAACTGATCTATAACCGGCTAGATAGAGGCAATGTGTGTCACGACCCGTACTCAGTGTAAGGGCACGAGAAGTGGGTACGTCCAACCTACGCCGTAGTGTCGGTGTTAGAATGCTGATCTAGGTCACCATCACAATTAACACTATATGATATAATCTCCAAACGGAGGACAATCATAGGAGGATACAATCTCAATCACAAATTAGAGGTAGATAATCAGCACGATAAAATAGATAAAAAATCCACAGAAGGGATACAACTATAAGTAAAATAAGTTAATTGTTTAACAACACAAAATCTCAACTGGTCCAATCAGAACAGGAATGAGCACAATACAACTCAAGCAGTTTATATCATGACAGAAAATGTAAAGCATGCTATAGAATAAGATACATAAAACGCTGTAAGAAATAAACATGAAAAGAAAGAGAAAATCTGATAAGCAAAAGATATCTATATATGGTAATAGAGAACTATAAATGACTATGTGATTTAGAGTATAAGATAGACATGTGAACGGTTTGATTTATACATGATTACACTACAAAGTTTATACATAATTACACTACCTGGGAATTGTTCACATGACTACTTCTGCTCTCTCGTACCCTAATTAATACATAAGGATCTATACAGGTTATGTTATCATACATGAAGCTCATGAGACTATGAGAGTACATGAGAGCATATGAGTGTACATTAATAATAAGAGTCCATGGAATACATGATGTTCATGAAAAGCACATGATATGATGTATTCGATACACCCGAGAAAGATAACATCTCATGTAAAGATCCATATAGTACTAATCCGTGATAACATTATGTCAGCGTCAAGTAAATTAGTCTATAGCAAGAATACAATTTCTAGCAAGTATGAAACGGTCAGAGAATGTACTCGCCTGATATCCCGAATGTCCGATAAGAATATGAGTCCGAACCGGAGTATCTGAGTCCTATTTAGAACACCCACAGGTTATAAAGTGTCTAATATGAAAAAAGAGTAATCTACAATGTATTCTAAATGATTCTAGGTCATTCTAGGTTAAAGTCAATCCTTGGACAACTCTGGTCAATCCTGGTCAACCATCATGGTCAAACTAGGTCAAACCTAAGTCAACTTGTCCATTATCACAAATTTAGGTCAAACTTAAGCTATCTAGTCATTTCAAGTCCATTTGGGTCAAGTTTGGGCTATGTTTGACTAAAAGTTGACTTTTGTCAACTTGGTCAACTTGTTAGCCAACTATGCCTAACTTAGGCTTATAGGGTCATTTCTAATCTGACTCACCAGTCACAGGCTAATATCCTATAGCGTACACACACACACACACACACACACACACACACACACACAAACACACAACACACACACACACACACACACACACACACACACACACACACACACACACACACATATATGTATATATTTCCAAAAGCTTCACTTTATTGATGTATAAGGCACAAAATGCTGAAGCCTATACAAGAAAGTACGACTCGTACAGAAAGACCCATAAAAAAATAAGAAAGCCAGTCAGTGACGGGGGATGCATACTGAACCGGACCAAAAACCTCTTGGCCATCAGTTAAGGCAACATCCTCTAGTGCCTGGCCGGGGTGAGGGTACAGCAATTGCTGACCTTGAGAACTTGTCTACAGACTTCTCTATAAAGTTATGGGAAGTTGAATGAGCGACCTTCGTATCTAAACTTGTTCCGATTCTTCCATAATATCCAAATATCGTTGCCTACGATGATCTGGTGCCTGTTAGAGTTCTCCAGTTGGCGAAGAGATTGTTGAAGCCTCCAGCCTGTTGGTACGGCAGCTATCTGACGGAAAGGTGAGACCACAGCTGGGTAGTAAGTTTGCCGGAGTGTAGAACGTGTTCTACTGTTTCAGCTTGAGGAGAGGGGCAGTAGTAGAATCTCGACGCGAGGCTGAAGCCGATGGAAGTAAGGGCGTCGTCAGTTGGGAGTTTTCTGTACTGCACTCTCCAAATGAGAATGGACCATTTGTTGGAGATGGTGGGCTGCCAGTAGGGGCGAGGAAGGGGTTGGGCTCTCCAGTGTCTCTGGTCACCGTTCTGGCCGAAGCTAACGTGAATTCATCGTCGAAATTCAAGGACCACCGCAGCGTTCCCGAATCATCTGAATTGTTAGTGTTCATGAAGGGTTCCGCGAGGTTCCGACCTAGGAGAATGCATCTCCAGTTGGCTGAAGATCTGTTGTTGGCTGTAGCCGTCATTGGATGGAAATGTCGAAAATACCTAGCCTTTATGAATCGGGACCAGATCAAGTTTTCCGTACGGAGCTTCCACCACTGCTTCATGGAGCAAGCATCAATAATATGCACAAGTCTGCTGAATCCCAGCCCTTCCTCGATCGTGGGTTTGGGCATGGAGTCCCAGCTGGCCCAGTGGTGCTTGTCTTTTCCGCCGTTGTGACCCCAAAAGAAGTTGGAAAAAGGGTCTCAAGAGAGGATAAGACCTTCTTCGGGGGGGAGGGAGGAGAAGACTGCCAGGTTGTATATGGCGATGGAGGAGAGAACATGCTTGATTAGGATCGTCTTGCCGCCCGGGATAGGGTGGCATTGTGCCATCCCTCAATTTTTTTTCCTAATTTTGTTGACAAGGCCGTCGAATATGCCCGAGTTAGATTTGCTGTATACTAGCGGGCAGCCGAGATAAGTGAACGGCGGATAAGCGGTGGAGAAGGATGTTAGATTGGAGAGGGTGGCAGAGTATTCCCTGTCAGCTTTATGATGGGTGTAGATGATGCTCTTACTCTCTAGCATTCTATGGACCGTCTCCACCGACCCGATATCGCCTGCTGAGAAGATGAGGATATCGTATGCGTAGGCCAGATGAGTGATTAAGGGGTAGCTGGTGGTAGTATAGAAATGGTAGAATTCGGGCGAGTTGGCTAAGCTGTTGAGATTTCTGCTAAGAGCTTCAGTCGCGATGATGAAGATGGTAGAGGATAAGGGTTTTCCTGCCTAACCCTGCGACTGGCTTTGAAGAAACCCTCGGCTTGCTCGTTGATGATGGTGGAGAACCAAGAGTTGCTGATGGATCTGAAGAGAACATCGATCCACAATTCCGAGAAGCTGAAGGCCCTAAGCACCCAAATCATGAATTGCCTGTCCAGATGGTCATATGCTTTCTCCACGTCAAGCTTGATAGCCACATTCCCCTCTGGAAGGGAATTTCATGCACGTGATCATCTTCTGTGCCAAGAGAATATTGTCGGTAATGTTCCGTCCCGGGACGAAGCCGCTTTGCTCTTCAGAAATGATCTTGGGAAGAAGCACGGACATACGAGTCGTAATTATTTTCAAAATGATTTTATTGGTAAAGGTGCACAGGCTGATGGGATGGAAGTCCTTGAAAGTGTCCGGGTTGTCTTTTTTGGGGATGAGAATATGGTTGGCTGGAGAGATGGATTTTGGGTACCTCATTCCTTAAGAAAAGGCCATGGCTGCCTCATGGATGTCGTGCTCGATGATGCCCCAACAAGCACGAAAGAATACACCAGAGAAACCGTCTGGGTCAGGAGCGCTGTGCTCGTCCAGAGCCCAAACGACGACCTTGACCTCCTCCGCAGAGGGGAGGGGGGTAAGCAGCTGCTCATTTTCTTCGATGTTGATCATGTTAGGGATCTTGGCAAGGAACTCCTCATCCTTGCGGACGGTGTCTTTGGAGTAAAAATCATTGGCGGTTGACTGAATGCTCCGATGGTCAGTGAGGAGTCGGTCGTTGTCATCAGCGATTTGGTGCAGGCTCAACTGTTGTCTGCGGCCTCTAACACAGGAGTGAAAGAAGTTCGAGTTTCTATCTCCTTCTGCGTCCCAAACCAGCCTGGCTTTCTGCTTCCAAAATTCTGTTTCTATCTTCAACCAGGACTTGAGAAGTGCTTTAGTGAGATATAGGGTGCGCGGTTCGCCGATGACCTGTCCGTGGCGAAAAAAATCTCCGCCCGAGTGACGTCATCGTCTGCCAACTTAATAGCTTGAAAAATGTTTCCAAAGGCGTTTCTGCTCCAGGTCGCAAGTGCTCCCTTGTCGCTTTTAAGTTTAGCTGCAACTCGAGCGAGGGGTCAGGGTCGTCGGCCGCGCTCCAAGCAGTGGCAACGATGTATATATATATATATATATATATATATATCTTTTTTCTTTTTCTTTTTAAGGGGTATAATATATATATATATTTTTTTTTGGGTATATATATATATATATTATATATATATTATAGATATATATATTATATATATTTTTTTTTTTTTTTTCCTATATAATATAGTTCCTATATATAATAATATATATATATATATATATAGATATATATATATAATATATATATATATATATATATATATATAAAAAATATATGGAACTATATAGTTCCTATATTTTTTTCCTATATATATATATATATAATATATATATATTATATTATATATATATATATATAATATATATATATATTCCTATATATTTTTTTTCCTATATATATATATATTTTTTTTTTCCTATATATATATATATATATATATATATATATATATATAGGAAAAAAATATATATATATATATATAGGAAAAAATATATAGGTATATATAATATATATATATATATATATATATATATATAGATATATATATATATATATATATATATATATATATATATATAGGCAAAATCTATAGGAACTATATAGTTCCGATATCGCTATAT